>JARDXD010001457.1:0-33545 GCA_029218145.1 Aphanocladium album
ACCCGCGCTGCCCACCGAGACAAAGAGCGATCTAGGTGTAGCTCAACCGACTTCGCAGCTTCTTGCGCCCGAGGCTGAGCGAGAGCCCGATGTCAAAGACGTTACGGGCACTAGCGCGCCAGAGCCAGAAATCTTAAAGAATAACCCTCTCGCTGCTAAGAAGAAGCGACGATACTCGGCTGGCGGTCTTCGCCGAAGACCGCAAGACGTGCGTGAATCAAGAGGCGATCTCAAATATTTCGAAGAGGCAGATGACGCCGATTATCGCCGCGAAGATGGAAAAGGAGCCAAGGAAAATGGCAAGGCTTCATCCGAGACAAATGGCCATTACAAAAATGGCGACGAGGAGGGAATCTTTGAATCTGATATTGTGGAATCCAAACCCGATCCTCACAAGCTTGATCTGTCATACTCTACAGCATGCTCTACAGTTGCCTCGGAACTTCCAAGCCCAACCGTCGAGTTTAGGAAGATTCCGCGACCAGTCAACCCCAAGGAAGCGAAATCGCAGCGCGACCGCATTGAGTATTTCTTGTTGCTGGAAGATCTCACTGCTGGCATGAAGCGACCCTGCATGATGGACCTGAAGATGGGCACTCGTCAGTATGGCGTGGAGGCTACCCCAAAGAAGCAGAAGTCGCAGCAAGAAAAGTGCAGGACAACCACGTCGCAAGAGCTGGGTGTGCGAATCTGCGGTCTGCAGGTCTGGAACAACAAGACGCAGAGCTACGAGTTCCAAGACAAGTACTTTGGCCGCAGAGTCAAGGCTGGCACTGAGTTTCAAGAAGCTTTGCAGAAATTCCTTTACAACGGTGTTGATCCACAGAGCATCCTGCGACATATTCCCGTCATTCTGCGCAAGCTAGCCCAGCTGGAAAACATTGTCCAGGGTCTACGAGGTTATCGTTTCTACGCCGCCAGCCTGCTCATGTTTTACGACGGTGACATGTCAAACGATGGCGCTGGCGACGAGACTGCGTACGAGTCTGCCACAGACGCAGCTACCGATACGGAAGATGCACCACGCCGCCGCAAGCGCAATCTCAAGGAGGTCGACTTCAAAGTTGCCGATTTTGCCAACAGCGTGACACCATTTGACAACATTGACGAAAAGCCTTGCCCGCCACAGCACCCAGGCGAGTCGGACGGTGGATTCCTAAAGGGCTTGCATAGCCTCAAGATGTACTTTCTGCAAATTCAGCGAGACGTGCGCGCCGAGTTGGGCTTGGACCCTCTGGGCCGTGGTGTGCAGGAGCTTCACGATTTGGAAGCGCTGCATATCGAGGAGGATATTGGTATGGTCAGCGTCTAAGCCGACCCTTGAACCATTTTCATAATGATCTTGAACGAGAGGAGCCCTCTTCTCACTATCTCTACTTTTGTTTTATGGCGTTGTTTTTGTAACCTTTTTTTCTAGTCTGGGATTGGGCGGCGTTGATCTGCAAAAAAGACTGAGAAACAGAGGAAAAGCGTGGCAGGGTTGCCAGTGCAGCCGTCGAAACCTCACGGCACGACGTGCGAAAAAGGACATGCGGGTTGTGTTTTTTGTTGTATTTTTGTTGTTTTGCTTTCAGTCCTTTTCTTGCGTGGAAGCGATCCTTTGAGAGCAAAAACGTATTCGGAGCATGAAAGAAGAAGATGGAGAGGAGAGAGAGCGAGAGTCGAGGACGAAATACCCCACTACGCATAGACTTGAGGCGCATTATGGCTTTAATTATATTTTTACAAGCTGATCAGTTTGTACTTGTTTAAAGTTCAAGTCGTCTGTTGATGAAGTCTTGTATGCCGCTGCTGTGTTGCGTTGATTTCTTGTTTCCGTGTTGAGGTGGGTAGATGGATTCAAAAAGTCATCTATCCAAGTAGTCTAGTTTTAAGTTTCTCTTTAAATATCTATAAATGCATTTGCTCGTGCCTGGTTTAGTGGATTCATCCATGTGTGTGCACAGTCTGTGTGTAGTTAAATCCTACTACATGTGTACCATCGCAATGCACGTGCAACCGTGCTCGTAGAACCACATCAATGCAGCCTCGAGTTCTGACTTGAGCATCCTTCCCGTTTTGTCTCTAGCGGCAAAACAGACAATAAGAAATGCCGAGGCATTGTCCAGATGACAATTAGTACCTCTCTACTTATATGAGTTGGGAAGTCATTGTTACATAGGCACAACTCCTCTGCGGTATGGTCGCAGGGTGCTGGGAGGGGGGGGAGGAGTAGCGCGTGCCGTCCCCCGCCTGACCAGGAAGTGAAGCGAGAGTTACATTCCAAAGCCACGCGCTCCAACCCCATACTTGGAACGACACCCCGAGAAGCTTAATTCCTTGAGTCAGACAGGGAGAGAGACAGAGGGACCCCTAATTCGTCTTAGTGCTCGTGCCATTATCTGCTTCTGACAGTCGTCTCATTTTCGGACTACCTACTTATACAAGGGCCCAGCGGCCCCAAGAATGTGAAGATGGCACAAGGCTCTGAAGGAGACTTGCGCAATCAGCAGTCGAATTCTCTCCAGACTTTAAAAGTCGAATTCTCCGATATGGACATGGTAAGCTTCTTTCCCTTTCCCAAGATTCGGAGTCAATTTAGACAACAACCACCAACATGACCCAAGATTGTCAGGCAACTCAGCGCGGGCTACAGCGCCATGCTCGACCGCGCCCTCCACGGCGCCGCCATGCCCGTCGCCAACGCCACCTCGTCCTACTGGATGGACAAGCCGCCGTACCCCGAGGTGAACCTGAACCAGAAGCCGCTGCCCGAGATTGCCGACTACGTCATCATCGGCACGGGGCTCACGGGGCTGGCCGCGACCAGGACGGTGCTGGAGATCAGCCAGGACCAGCACACCGAGATGCCGCTGCGGGTGGTCGCCCTCGAGGCGCGCGACGTCTGCGCCGGCGCGACGGGTCGCAACGGCGGGCACATCAAGTCGACGCCGCACAAGGACTTTGCCGTGCTCAAGGAGGTGCTCGGCGGGTCGGCGGACAAGGCGCGGGACACGCTGCGGTTCATGCGCAGCCACGTCGACATGCTCAAGGAGGTTGGCCGGGAGGTGCCCCTGGGTGAGGTGCGGGATGTGGAAACGGTGGATTTGTTCATGGATGAAAAGGGTTTTGAAAAGGCAAAGGGGCTGGTGGATGATTTAAAGGCCAATGTGCCAGAGATTGAGGTCAATGTGTGGTCAGGACAGGAAGCTGGCCAAAAGGTAAGCCCTTCAATCAAGCATCGAGATGCGACTTTTACTGACATGGCAAGTTTGGTACCAATGATGCTATTGCCGGCGCAGTTTCGTATACCGCCGGTGCTGCGTTTCCATTCCGCCTCGTCACTGGTGCCTGGAAAGCGCTCGTCGATAAATATCCGGAGCTCGTGCTGCTCAGCAATACGCCGGTAGAGCGCATCTCCATCGCGCAATACTCTGCGCAACACCCGTACGCCGTCCAGACGCCGAAAGGCACCGTTCGCACCCGCCACGTCCTCCACGCCACCAATGCATATACGCCAAACCTGGTCCCGCGCCTGCGCAGCAGTCTCACCGGCGGCCGCGGCTGCATGACGGCCCAAGATGGCGGCACCGACTTCCCCGAAACACATGGAAACCGATCCTGGTCCATCGTCTACGAACCCGGTTTCGACTACGTCACGCAGCGACCCGACAAGTGCGGCCGGCCTGGCGATGTTATGGTCGGCGGAGGTTTCCGCAGCACCAAAGAGAATGGGCTCGATCTTCTCGGCGTCTGGGATGACAGCGAGCGCGACGAGCAGCCGCTGGAGCACGTGCGAGGCATCATGTCGACCGTGTTCAAGCCCAACTGGGGCGGCGGCGACAGCCCGACCGCGGGAGGCGTGAAGAAGGACTGGACGGGCATCATGGGATTCACGGGCGACGCCCTCCCGTTTGTCGGCCCGCTGCCGCAGAACATCAGCGAGAGGACAAACCCCTACCCGGGTGCAGACGTGCCCGGCATCCAGGGGTCGGGCGAGTGGATCGCCGCGGGCTTCAACGGCCACGGCATGGTATGGTCTTGGCTGAGCGGTGCCGCAGCGGCCATCATGATGGCTGGCAAGGAGGAAGAGAATCTGCCAAAAGTTCCGGGACGGCCGGCGGGGACGCTGGACTCGTGGTTTCCCAGAGATGTGGTTGCGTTGGACGAGGAGAGACTGAAGAGGGCCGACTTGAAGAAATTGGATGAGCGGCTTTGATTCACTTGCAATCATGTTTACGATGATGATTATGATTATGGAACCCAATTCAGGGCAGAGTTTTCTGTTTGCTTTCTACAGCGGCCGTTTCCATACACAAACGAGGCGTCGGCCCGTCTGCGAACTGGCGCATATAGCTAGCTTAGCTTAATCAAATTTGCACACAACACGCGCGTTCTCTCAGACTTTTGCTCCTATTCACACAAGAACAGATTTTGCAACACTTTTTTGCTATTGCATATTTCAATTATTTGCTACCAATGAGTGAGCTTGACTCGGCCATCGACATTGATTCCTGGCGCCACTCTGTGCCCAGCCGCCTCGAGCGCGAAGATCCGTTTGCCAACGATGGCTTTGGCGAGCGGCCCGCGACTCGGCTGGTACTCTCCCCTTCCGTGCAAGTCCTCGAACTCAGTTCACTAGCTAAATAGCTCTATGGCAGACATTTCGAGAACAAGAACCCCCGGAAGTGGTTGAACGACCCGTCTCACGCTTCAGCCTCTTTCGCTCCAAGCTCTTCACGCCCAAACGACAGCCGCAGCATGGCTACGACAGCGACGACGAGTCGACGATCTACCAGCGACCAGACACGGCCTTGTCTACACGGACAAGGACAAAGGCAAAGACGAAGAAGAAGAATCGTGGGTTCTTTGCGAGCTTCTTCCACCGCGGGAAGAAACGCAGCCGAGACGAGTACGAAGAAGATGAATACTACGGAGAAGAAGAAAAGGAAATCACGCTGGTATCGGCAGAGAGATCTTCGACGGTGGTCGAGCCGGTGCTGTCGAAGCCGCTGCATTTGAATTTTCTGTTCGTCGGATGCCCCTCGGCGGGCCAGACGTCGCTGCTCTAGTAGGTGCACTCTCGGCACTCTGCTGGCGCGCTTTTTTTCCACTGACAGCTGCCTTTGTAGTCGCATTCGCTATGGCTACTTCCCAGATGTATGACTGTCAATCCACGAGGGTGTTACGAGAACGTTGCTAACATCGACAGACTTCCGTCATGCCTCGCACGCGCTACGAGACGTACACCCACCAACCGCGCTGCAGCGCCGCGCGCATCGAGCTCTAGGACACCTCGGGCGCGCCGGACCTCGCTACCGTGCAGCTTCTGTCGCACATACACTGGGATGCGATATTTCTTTGCTTTGACATAAGCGATGCAGCATCTCTGCATGCCATCGTGAGCTGGGTACATTCCAAAAACCTTGCTCTCTTTTCCATGAGTAACAGGCGAAACTAATGTCTTTTTTTTTTCAACAGTGGAAATTTACAGCCGAAAACCTTTTTTCCAAATCCAAGACTTTACCGCCGGCGTTGTATCTCGTCGGCACAAAAAAGGATCTCCGCCACCGCAGCGCCTCGCGCCGCTTCAGCCTGGGCTACTACTACTACAACCAGCAGCTGCTGCCCGCGTCGGCGTCGGTGCAGTCCGTCATGGCGGCGACGTGCGTGTCGAGCGCGCAGGCCATGTGGCAGGCAAAGTACCTCAAGGCGCGGTACTTTGAATGCTCGGCGCTGACGGGGGAAGGGGTGGACTTGCTCGTCGAGGAGACGGCGGCCGAGGCGACAAGGGCCGTTGTCGAGAAGGAGTATGCGCTGTATAGAGGGATCAAGAGAATGGCTCTGAGTGAGGATGAAGACTGACGAGGCTATGAAGAGATATGTATGGCTGAAAATGAAAGAATCTTTGTACTTGAAACTTTGCACGCAGAAAAAGTTGAGCTTGTGGAATTGAGGGAAGCACTTACACATCGACTATGTCTTGCGTTCTAGTCTGGCGCGACCCACTGCGCCGGCTGCCGTTCGATTTAAGCTAAACACCAACTTTGATACTCCCCTGAGCGCCACGCAATCACGCTTGCAATCTTTCTAAATCTGTCAAATTACTCACAATTTTGAATTTACATAAACAAATTACTCGCTGGCCAGGAACCCAGGCCGTACCTGCGCGCAACCGTATAGAGAGCTTGCAACGCACCAGCGTACGTGACACGTTGCGCGCAAACACCAGCTATCAGCCTACATACCACTGTGTTGTATTGGTCGAAGCATCACAAAAGCCGGCATAATGGCTGCGCTTATCATTGCCAGCCTGGCTGTTGCCTCTATTGCCGTCGGTATTGGCTTCGCTCTATCAAGTTTCTCATGGTCCATCATCATTCTCACTGCCATGGCTCTCACAGCTCAAGCAGTGATATTCATCTCCGTGAGTACCACAACTTTCTCAACCCACCAGCTGCATCCTAACACAAAATCAGGTTCGTCACATTCAAATCACCGCTGCAAAGCGCCGATTGAAATGGCCGGCCTCCCCGCTCGCCAGCAGCACCGGCAAGCGCCACGACGACTACCACCTCTTCGTGCTCGGCTCCGGCGGGCACACCAAGGAGATGCTCATGATGATGGACGACGGCGCCTGCGACTTTCGGCGCTTCCACCGCCGCTACCTCATCTCCAGCGGCGACGCCATGTCCGCCCACCACGTGCGCGACTACGAGGCGTCCCTGGCGGCCCTGTGCGCCGCCGCGGGCACGCAGCCGGGGACGCACGACGCCGTGCTCGTCACCCGCGCGCGCCGCGTGCACCAGAGCATCCTGACCACGCCGCTGAGCGCGCTGCGCAGCGTGCTGGACATTTTGCCCGCGCTGCTGGCGAGACCCGGTGGCAGCGCGAGGCGGCACCCTTCGATGGTCTTTTCCAACGGCCCCGCGACGGGCTTCTTTGTCGCCGCGGCGATTCACCTGCTCAAGGTGGCGTATCTGGTGCCCGAAGACAGCATGCGCTTTGTGTACATTGAGTCGTGGGCGCGCATCTCGACGCTGTCGGTCACGGGCAAGCTTTTTCACTTTACGGACCTGGCCGACTTTTTCGCCGTCCAGCACGAGCAGGTGGCTACCAAGTATGGCATCCGGAACGTGGGACAAGTCGTTTTCAACGCGAGACGAGAAGATATATAGAAATACAAGTCGACTGTGGAAGCCTTTTGGTCTTGATGATTTGTATTTTTAATACACATATTGTACAATATCTAGAAGAACAGTCGAATGTGACTTGGCCTATTCATTTCGGCCAAAAAAGGGTGTTCCCATTATCTCGTCTTTCCCACCATGTTCATGCTCATGGACGCGCCTCGGCAACTTCTGCATCCAGATCCGGCATGGCATCGTCCGCATCAAACGTCTCAACCTCTGACTCCGATCGCGCCTGCAGGAGCGCGGTCTCCTTGCCGGCCCAAATCTTCCAGTTCTCAAACTCGTGGTCTTCGAGCATCATGCCGACCTCGGCTCTCGTCTTGCCAAAGTAGGCGCCGACATGGCGGGCCTCCTCAACGGCGACTCTGCGCTCAATTTCCTCAGCTTGGCGCAGCTGGTAGAATTCGTGGCGCGCAACGTCGTACGCCTTGCTTTGTGACATCTTTTCGTTCTCCATGAAATATAGTTGGCGTTGAACGACGCTGGAAAGAACCCCTCTGGTTAGTAAAAGAAAAAAAAAACCCCGTATCTCTCTCTCTCCGGATGGCTACTCGCTTAGCCTGCCGTAGCGAACGTACCTCTCTCCAGTCAGAGCAAGGCCGGGTTGGCGCAAGCCCTTGCTCCAGTCCCAGTGCTGGCTATCCTTTCCGTCCGACTCGAGAATAACTCGCGGGCGGGCCAGCTCCCACGGATGGTCCTTGTAGAACGCTGTGCGCAGGGTGTCTTCGAGATAGACAATCTTTTGGGGGCGGTAGATGTTGCGCGGCTTCTTGATCTTCTTGTTGCCGCTGAACTCGACGTGCTGCGTGGGAATCGGTCGAATGAGCGTCTCAGACGGAGGCACCGAGGCCACAATGTTGAGCCACGGCGGCTTGTACGTCTTTTTACTGCCCATGACAGTGCGCTTCAGCTCCTCCTGGACGCTTTGGAGGACCCTCGCGGGCCTGATTTGGCGGCCGCGCATGGCTTCGTCGTGTGTGTGTGCGGTCAGGGGGCAGAGGTATCCAAGATTTAGTGCTTGGGAGAAAATCTTGGTCCCTGTTCACCAATTGGATTTTCAACGCCAATTGGGTCGGTGGCGCAATGCAGTCGTCGTCAGTTGACAGAATGAAATCGTAGGCCAGAGCAAGAAGCTGGATTGAATTTTGGGGGTCGGCGTATCGTAAGCCCGGGGTGCTGCTGTCAAGGGGAGCGCCAGCGGCGCGACAGCGTATTTTCAGGCCCACCTTTTTTTATATCACTACTCTCTATCAAAGTACCTGATCAAGCTTCCTCACTTTTCGTTCTTTCTATCACTTTATTTTTATTTGTGCGTTGATTTTGGGGGTTGCTCTGCCAGCGGGCAATGTTAAACATGCTACAATGAAATCAAACAGCGTCCAGGGACCTGTCCGCAGCGTCATTCGGTCCCGCAGCACTTCTGCACATCTGCACCTTGGAGCAGCTGGAGCAGCTTTGCATGGACGTCTTGCTGATGCTGCGGGCGGGAAACGGCCGAGAATCGAGTCGCAAAGCCAGGAGAATTGCCAAAGAAGCTCGCTATGGCTATTTTCTACCTTTGCGCCATCTCACGGCCCAGCATCGTTACCGAAGCGTGTCGATAAATCCGCAATAGGAGCATTTGCTCGACGTGTTCGCAAACCCGCGCCGGCACCTACGCAACCAAGCATAGGGGCATCCCCCGACCATATCTCGAACTCAGAAGCGAATAGTTCAAGCCGACGGACCAGCGAGGCAGCTGGAACAGTGACTTTACTACCTCGACCCCGACGACTCGCACGACAGTCGTCGACATCACTCGAGACCCCCAACAGCCAAGGCCCGAGCTTGAACTTGGATAAAGATGAACTTCTTTCCCTCGTATCTGGCCCGGTGGAAGCCACGGTAGCTGAGCTCTTCGAGACATACCGAGATCCATTCCGCAGTGGATATGCCGCTCCCGATGGCCCTCATATTCGAATATCAGATGCAAAACAAGATGTTTCTTTTCCCACTCAAGGAGACATGCATCGAACCTCTGCTGCGACACAAGCTACGGTCGAGAAGCTTTGCAAGGCTGTGTGGAGACGCCTGCGATATCGAGAACATGTTCCTCTCGAAAGAATATTCGCCACCTATCAGGAGCTACCAGAGCCTCGAATGTTGAACCTCACGGCAGTTTGGAGGAATGAACTTTTACGAGTCATGGGACTTCCCAAGAAACGAGACGAAACCAGCATGTTGCGCTACTTTTCCCTGGTGGCAGATGTGAAGAATGCAGGTCTTACACTCAACGGACGACAGTGGAATTATGCGTTGGCTTTTGCTACCAAGTATAGCAGTCGCATCAGAACACGCCAATTTGAATCCGCAATGCGCTTGTGGTCGGAAATGGAGCGTGAAGGAAACCAGTCAGCCAATGAAGTCACGTTTAACATCTTGTTTGACGCGGCGAGCAAATCTGGCAACTTCGCTCTAGCCGACATGCTCTATAAAGAAATGGAAGACCGTGGTTACCAGTTCAATCGATTTCACCACATCTCCGTCATATACTATTTCGGTCTACAGCGCGACTCCGACGGTGTCCGGGCTGCGTATAAGGAGATGGTGGAAGCTGGTGAGCTGGTGGATGCGATCGCGTTGAATGCGGTCATCGTGGGACTGCTCCGTTCTGGTGAAGAAGGGGCTGCAGAAGACACATACCGTCGGATGAGGGCTGCGGGCCAGAGTACACCGAAACGACCAGAAACGAATTATATGGTTGACAAGGCTATCACCAAAGCGCTCATCATGCTTTCCAACGTGGCCAAAGAGCACCCTTCTCTCAAGCCAGAGTTTCAGCGAGGCGTCCGCATATCCCCAGGTCTGCGCACGTTCAAGCTCTTTATTGAGCACTACGCTGTCCGTGTAGGAAACTTGGGCAAGGTGGTGTATTTCCTGGAAGAGATGAAGTCGCAAGATATACCGCTACATCCAACCGTCTTCCTTCAAATTTTTCAAGGATTCTTTGTCCACGGTGGCCATCCTGGTTCCGAGTGGAGTGAACAGCGCCTCGAAAGTGTTATCAATGCATTCTATCAAGCGCAGGACGAGATGGGTGCTGAATCTTTTCATATCGATAAATGGGTCGTCATCTGGTTATTGAAAGCAGTCAAACGATGCTGCTCAGGGCAGAAGTTGGAGCGTGCCTTTGACAAGATATCTGCTCGCTGGGATGTACCCATCGAACGCCGGATGGAGGTTCTTACCATCTGCGACAAGATTGTTGGCCGACGTGACGATGTCGCGGCGTGGCGCATATTTGAGAATACTGTCAAGCTCCGACAGATGCTTGGCGATAAGATTATCCTGTAGGAAAACCTATTGGCAATATCCCTTATATAATTGTACATTCCTGTATTTCTCGCACTGGCGAGTTTGTATCATAGATTCGGATATAGAGCCTTTGGCAGAAGGACTTCCATGGCCACCAGCATAACAATAGAAACAATTCACATTCAGATGCAAGGCGCAAAGCTGTATCAACAAATGGAATTATGTTACAGTCGGTGCATGTGACTGCGAGAATATCTATCCGAGCTTCTTTTATCACAACGTTGTCTTCCACCTTATACCCTTCCAGTTTCCAGTTGCGAGAAACTAGAGACAGCTAACCAATCGTATCGTTTTGGGGAATCGCTTAAGGGTCGGACTTGTAGGTTTGGTAGACTATCATCAATATTAGCATCGCAATCTGCGTAACATATCGCTATGCGATATTCGCGCGCGGAAGGTCGTCGTACCGGCAATGCCGAAAGGAGCGAGGAAGCCGGTGGCCATGAAGGCCCAGTAGCCAGCACCGAACCACTTGCTGTGAGGGTTGAAGGGCAAGTTGCTGTAGGCGCCCTCGGGGTAGTGGTAAGGCGAGGACATGCGAGCCCGGGTGGCATGGAAAGCACGGCGGGAGACCAGAGTGGTCGTGGTGCGGGTGGCGGCGCGGGAGAACATCTGCAGAGTGACCAATTAGCTCGAGGGCGTCTTCGGAGAGTGCATTGGGCATGTGCGGCGCACCTTGACTGATGGATTGGCGAGCTTGGAGTTGCGAATACCTTCAGCTTTCGGGGAGGACCGTGTCGGCAAAGTAAGTAAGCTTGTAGAGGTCAAAAGACATTGGCTGAGATTGAATCACGTGATTATGAGGCCATGAAAAGGTACGTACCGTTTATTTGGTAGCGCTGCAACAAATCTCGATGGGTCCCACCGCCTGCCTGTCTGGAGCACAATTTTTTATTCTGCCGCGCTTCCCACATACTGGGAAGAAACGATTCCTCCAAGCTCACTGCAAGCTCTGTCTCTAGACGGAACGGGTGGTCTGCATACAGCTCGATTTTACGACGAACTAACGGCGGTGATTTCCTTTATTTCCACACGTTTACGCCGGTTTTTTCTGAACTACTCGCACTGATTCTCAACAAAAAACACTATCCAGTCAGGTTTTCCAGTGGAAGGCAACTTTTTGCAACCTCTTTACCCATCGGGCCGTGGCACGCTTCGGACGAAGCTGCATAACCTTGCCCGACATGGATGAGATGTTTGATGTGTTCGAGGGGAATGCTGACCCCGCGAGTGCGAGCGAGGACGAGAGAGTGCCCTCCAAGAACCGCAAGGACGCCACCAAGAAGAGAAAGGCGGACGAAGCGATGAATGGCAAGCCTGTTGTCGACGGCCAGACGGAAAACGCCACAGAAGATACGGAGATGGGCGAAACGAGCGAGGCTGCTTCCAAGGACGGAGAGGCTGAGCAAGATGACGACTCGGACACGCCTAGCCAGCAGGACAAGAAGCGTCGCAAGAAGGAAGACGCGGCCGTGCCCGTCATGACCGACAACTTCGAGACGGCGCAGTCGAGAGAAGTGGCCGGTGCGGCGACTTTTGTCCCGCAGGACTCGTCGCTTATTCTGTCGCACAACATTCAGCACCAAGTCGCACTGCCGCCGGATTTGGACTACGAATACGTTCCTCTCTCAGAGCACAAGTCACCCGCCGAGCCTGCGCGATCGTACCCTTTCAAGCTGGATCCCTTCCAGAGCCTGTCAGTCGCCTCTATCGAGCGTGATGAGAGTGTTCTCGTCTCGGCGCATACCTCTGCGGGTAAAACCGTCGTCGCTGAATACGCCATTGCTCAGTGTCTGAAGCGAAACCAGCGTGTCATCTACACCAGCCCTATCAAGGCTCTGAGCAACCAAAAATACAGAGATTTTGAGGCCCTCTTTGGCGATGTTGGTCTGATGACTGGCGATGTCACCATTAACCCAACTGCGAGTTGCTTGGTTATGACAACAGAGATTTTGCGATCCATGTTGTACCGCGGCTCAGAGATTATGCGAGAAGTCGCTTGGGTCGTATTTGACGAGATTCATTATATGCGTGATAAGACGAGAGGTGTCGTTTGGGAAGAGACGATTATCATGCTTCCTGACAAGGTCCGATACGTTTTCCTCTCCGCTACCATTCCCAATGCCTTCCAGTTCGCAGAGTGGATCGCCAAGATTCATCACCAGGCCTGCCACGTCGTGTATACTGACTTCCGACCTACACCCCTGCAAAACTACTTTTACCCGGCCGGTGGCTCTGGTGCTCGCATCGTCGTGGACGAGAAGGGCAACTTCAATGAAGACAACTTCAACATAGTAATGAAGGAGGTTGAGGACAAGAAGGGTGCCGACCCCAATGATATTAACGCCAAAACGACTGGCAAGGGAAAAAATAAGAAGACGCACAAGGGTGGCGCCGACGAGGGCTCCGACATGAGCAAGATTATTCGCATGACCATCCGCAAGAGCTTCAACCCCGTCATTGTTTTCAACTTTAGCAAGCGAGAATGCGAAAACATGGCCATCAGCATTTCGAAGCTGAGCCTGAACGACGACTCTGAAAAGGCCATGGTCAACAAGGTCTTCAATAGCGCCATTGAAAGCCTGTCCGAGCAGGATCGCGATCTGCCTCAAATTAAGAACCTGCTGCCTTTGCTTGTACGCGGCATCGGTGTCCACCACTCAGGTCTTTTGCCTATCCTGAAAGAGACCATCGAGATTCTGTTCCAGGAGTCACTCATCAAGGTACTCTTCGCCACTGAGACCTTCTCCATCGGCTTGAACATGCCTGCCAAGACTGTTGTGTTCACGCAAGTTACCAAGTGGGATGGTGTCAAGCGCCGCCCACTGACTTCCTCTGAGTATGTCCAGATGGCCGGTCGCGCCGGTCGTCGTGGCCTCGATGCCCGAGGTATTGTTATTATGATGATTGACGACAAGCTGGAGCCTGATACTGCCAAGGAAATCGTCACTGGTCAGCAGGATAGACTCAACTCTGCCTTCTATCTCGGTTACAACATGATTCTCAACCTGCTCAGAATTGAGGCCATCTCTCCCGAGTTCATGCTGGAGAGATGCTTCCACCAGTTCCAGAATGCCGCCAGTGTGCCTACTCTTGAAAGAGAACTCATGGCTCTGCAGCAGGAGCGTGACGGAGCCACTATTGCCGACGAAGCCACCATCAAGGACTACTATCAGATCCGCCAGCAGCTCAACACTTACACGAGAGACATGCGATCTGTCATTCAGCTTCCCAACTACTGTCTCGACTTCCTCCAGCCAGGCCGCCTGGTGCAGATCTACAACCCCAAAGAGTCGCCTGATAATGTTGCTGGAGGCCTTGACTTTGGCTGGGGTGTGATTGTCAACAACTACCCGCGCCGTAGCCCCAAGCTGGGCGAGCCTGAGCATGCCCCTCAAGAGTCATACATCATTGATGTCTTGCTGACTATATCTGCCTCCAGCGCGGACATTATTCCCGGACAGCCCGCTGCCGAGATGCCGACCGGTCTTGTTCCCGCCAATGGCGACCAAAATACCATCCAGGCGGTTGTTCCTTGCCTGCTTACTTGCATCAAAGCCATCAGCCAGATTCGTCTCTTCATGCCCAAGGAAGGTCTCAAGGCCGAGAAAGACCGTGACACCGTGCACAAGTCACTTGCTGAAGTGAAGCGTCGCTTCCCCGATGGCTTGCCTATTCTTGATCCTCTCGAGAATATGGACATAACCGACGAGTCTTTCAAGAAGCTTCTTCGCAAGATTGAGGTTCTCGAGTCGCGCCTGCTGGCCAACCCTCTGCATCTGTCGCCTCTTCTTCCATCGCTCTGGGATCAGTACCACGCCAAGACGGTTCTGACTGAGAAGATCAAGACCAAGAAGAAGTCGATTGCCAAGGCCCACAGCATCGCTCAGATGGACGAGCTCAAGTCGCGTAAGCGCGTGCTCCGTCGTCTGGGTTTCATCAATGACTCTGAGGTTGTCCAGCTTAAGGCTCGTGTCGCTTGCGAGATTTCATCTACCGAGGGTCACGAGCTGGTTCTTTCTGAGTTGTTATTCGATCGCTTCTTCAACGAACTCTCTCCCGAGACTTGTGCTTCCATCCTCAGTTGCTTTATCTTCGACGAAAAGGTCGAGGCCACGGCTCTGAAGGAGGATCTGCAGAGGCCGTTCCGCGAGGTGCAGGCCAAGGCGCGTATTGTTGCCAAGGTCAGCCAGGAATGCAAGCTGGATGTCAACGAGGAAGAGTACGCGGCCAGCTTGAAGTGGCAGCTGATGGAGACGGTGTTTGCCTGGGCCCAGGGCCGTCCCTTTTCTGAAATTTGCAAGATGACAAATGTCTACGAAGGCTCCCTGATTCGACTCTTCCGCCGTCTGGAGGAGCTACTCCGCCAAATGGCACAGGCCGCCAAGGTCATGGGCAACGACGACCTGACCAAGAAGTTTGACGAGAGCTTGCAGAAGATCAGAAGAGACATTGTGGCCGCGCAGAGTCTGTACCTGTAACGGCGCTTTGCCCGCTTCGTTGTTTTCTACTGGGTTTCTTGTCGACAGCGTGTGTATTTTTCTTTCATCATGTCCAACCAGTGTTTTTTTATGGTCGTAATGGAGTTTTGGCATTGGGAATTTTTGACCAACATTATGTATTTAGAGATGAAAAGCCATGAATGGCATCTTTGCTACGCCTTGTACCCGATATGCGATGGCAACAGCATTGGCATTTAGCATGGCGTGATAGCAGCATAGATATAAAAGAAGATTTATTTGTCACCCAGTCCGGTCCTTTTTAAGGTTCTAATTTATGAATATAAGAACATATGATTACATAGCCCTGACGCCCTGAAAAGTAAAATATATAGCATGATAAATTCTTCGAATCATATTGCAAAATGAGCTTCTAGCGCTCACCGCCCATGGTCATAAAGATGCCAACAGTCAAGCTCAAAACAACGCCAGACCCGACAAAAATGCGCCACTTCTCGCCCCAGACATCCTGCCGTAATAGCCAAGTCATGCTACCCAGAGGGAAGAAGAAACCAATCATCATGGCGCGGATCATGACATCGAGGACTGTAGACATGTTGGTGATGTCGTCCTCGAGTGGGCTGGCCGAAGATGGCAGCTCGCCTGCGTTGCCATCGATCCAGGCGTCCTCCATGCTGCGCATCGTATCAGGCGAGGGCATGGCGTCGGATGCAAAGCGTTCCGTGTGGATAGAGGCAAACTGCGTCCGCAGCGTGGAAATCTCAGACTGCGTGAAGCCGGCCTGCAGAAGGCGATCGAAGCCGCGCGGGCGCGGCTTCTTCCACGCGGACGCGCCGGGTGCCTGGTTCGCGCCGCCCTCTTCTGGCGGCTTCGCGGCTTCTGCCTCTTCGGCGTCGAGATCAGCCGTGCTCAGCTCATCGCCAATGGAGCAGTTGAGGTAGACGCGGATGGGGCGCGGCTTGTCGACGGCCTTGCCCTTGCCTTTGGCATCTGCAGGCGGCGGAGGAGGGGGTGGCGGCGCTGCGGGGAGCGGCTTCAGAACATTGGAGAGGGATGAGGCGTCTGTGAGGATGCGGCCTTGGTATATGAGACGCAGGCGACTGCGCGAAGCTATGCGCTTGCGGAGGTCATGTCGGAATGAGAGCACCGTCGTGGATTGTGGTGACGGCACGTCAATGTCGAGATCCGGAAGCCCGCTGGAGAAGCGGACGGTGATGAGGAGTGCTGGCGGCGCAGGCGCAGGTATGGACGTTGATGCCATGACACTGGCATGCTGGGCGCAAGAGACGCCGACTCTGAATGTTCAAGGACGGATTCAAGATGTTTGTATTCGGTTTCGCAAGTACAAAGCCAGAGGCTCGATTGACGTCGGCAACCCACCCCCACAAGCTGGCCGCTGCGAGCCCGGTAGGGGCCGCTGGAGCTGCGCGACAGGCGCTGGAGCTGCCCTGTGGGACGTGAGCTTTCTTTGTCTCGGGAATAATTATTAGCTGACCGCTCTGGGCAGAATTTCTTCCCAGTTACAAGCAACTTGACGTGCATCAGGAGCATTGGAGCAGCAGCAATTTGTTGCATTTTGTTTTGTATTGAGCGCGCATTCTCGTTGATCGAGGAAATAACTGCTGTTTCTTCTCATTTTGTTGATGCGGCACGTCCTCCATATGCCATGGGGCGCATAAGACGAACCAAGAATCTGAGCTGCTTTTACTGCGGCAAGCAGACAGGCCTCAAGTTTGACGGCACGATAACCAACTTTCTCTGCCTCTCCTGTGATGCGACAAACTACCTAGACGAAGTATGATGATGTCCATTAAAGTCGCTTTCCGTCGGCGTGCTCTGCTAATCACTCCCCTCTCCAGAATGGCGACATTACGGATCCTCCAGTCGCGACGGGGCGAGAAGCCGCGCCTTCACAATATGCCAAACCTCAGCCCGCCGCCGCTGTCGAACCGGATGTCGTATTTTGCGAAAAATGTGTGAAGAACCAGCGTCTATTCACAGCATCCCTGGCGCAATACCTGCCCGATGACCCGGACCACCCCGACTACGAGGAGCTCGATCGAAATTACTACCGCTACCGACGGAACCTCGAGAAGCGCTACCCGCAGGTCTGCGACGAGTGCGCCGACACGGTGCAGGAGCGCATACGACAGGCCGGCTACACGGCAAAGACGGATCATTTGCGACGCATGATGGACAAGAGCCGCGGGCGCAAGGCAACGCGGAGGACCAGCATGCTGGATGTTGCCAGCTCGCTCGGCGGATGGCTGTGGCGGGGTGGTCTTGCGGCGCAGCTTCTGTGGCATTTGGTGCACATCACACAGGCGCTCGAGTATTCAGACAACGGCATGTACGATCCAGACGACGCGAGCATTTATGCGAAATCAGTAGCAGCCACCAAGACGGCACTGGCGTGGCTGCCAGACGAAGATGCGCTGATGCGCTTGAGTATCACTACAGCCATCGTCTCGGCATGGTGGAACCCGCACTTTGTGCAGTTTACGAGAGGATTTACACGGCATTTGCTAGGTTTTACGCGCTGGTATTCGTTTCAAGGCCTGATCATCTTCTTCCGAGTCCTTTTCCGTAGCGTCCTGAGCATGCAGGGCGGAGCAGCACGATCGCAAAGCGCGCAGCTGAGTGTGCATTTGGCTACGGCCGGAATCACGTGTCTTGTAAGTTTATATTATCTGCCATGCAGTCCACTTTGCTAACGGAACAGATATATATCATGGCGAGCAGATCTATCAAAGTAGACACGACGCCACTATTTCGACCCGAGGACAAGCCTTTAACGCCGCGACGCAAAATGATACCGGCAAAGCGCAAAGCGGAAGACTCCAAAACATTTTCTGAGCTATTCAACGAAGCGCTAGATTCTACGCCGCAAAAAGGCGGCATCGCCTCTATGACGGGGACACCTGGCACACCAAACTATGCATCAGGCAGCGCCTTTGTCCCACCGAGCCAGATGAAGATGATGCAGCAGCAGCATGGATTCAACGACTCGCCATTGGCGACAGCCCCAGTATTCAAGCCTCTCTCACAACCACAGCACGCCGACTATGGGGATGAGATGGATTGGTCGCCCAGCCAGCCGCAGCATCGCGCGTTCCGCAGCAGTCCAGAGCGCAAGGAAACCGCGCGGCCGTTTGGCCAGTCGCCAACCCAGAGCGACGGGGTGAACCCGTTTTGGTTCAAGGTTCCTGCGGCACCGGTCAACCCCGCGCGGCAGCTGCGCAACCCGCCAAACATGCCCGTCCTGCGTAAGAAGCCCGTCGAGCAGGATGACGTCTTCTTCACCAGCCGACGCGACAGCGCCGAGTACAAGCGCGGCGGCTTCCTCTCCATTTTCTGTGAAGCGCGTGGTTGCGAGCAACACACAGAAAACCGCACCACGTCGCCCCGTCGAGCTTATCACGCTGTCGGTTTTGCTCCCGCTTTGGTTGCTGCTAACATCAATCCCCTCGATGCCGTGCAAGATGGAGCTGCAGGGCCTGGTGCTCGTGGCAGCGGGTATCATTGCGCTCAGCGGCACGCAAGAGATGGACGACGGACGCGACGAGCGGCCCCCGCCGCCGAAGCTTGCCGAAGCGGTGCTTTCTGCTCTAGGCGTCGTGGAGCTTGCGGGCGTGTGCTGGGTCGGTTGGGAAACGTGGACGGGTCGTGTGGATGTTTCCATGTACGGTGCTGGTATATTGGCAGTCATGCTGGGACATTACGCCACCCGACTATTTCAAGACTGAGTTTTTTGCTTTCCGCTGGAGTTGTTGGAGAAGCGGCAAACTGCTCGCTATGGGTTATTTACTTTTGATGAAACTGAACGGGGTTTAGGTGCAGGGTTGCATTTATATAGATTTTTTTTGCATCGACGCAAAGAGGGTATATATTATTCATCATCACTTCATGCACATACGCATATATACAAGGAAACATGCACCCAGCCCTACCGCGCCGCCGTCTTGTGTTTGCTACCCGCCTCTGGCTCAGCCTCGCTCTGCAGCACACCCGTCTCCAAAACCATCTCGTTTGTGGCATCACCGTTTTGTGCCTTCATCTCCATGCGCGCCACATCCACACGCATCGCCACCGACACCACCGCGGTAACCATGATGCCAAACGCCGCAAACAGCTGCACGCCGAGGTAGCGCCCGCCTGTGGCCTTGACGATGGCGCCCGAGATGGGCGGGCCGACCAGCGACCCGACGCCCTTGATGATGGAGACCATGCCGAGGCGGGGGAGGAGGAGGAGGAGACCGTCGTCTTCTTTGGCACGGCGACGACGCGCGCGCGGCGGGGCTTGATGATGGCCAGCGCAAAGAGACACCACGCCAGCGCGACAAAGCCCATGATGCGGAGCGCCCAGCCGAAGGCGACGAGGGCGCGGCAGTGGCCCGCGTCGTAGAGGGGGCCGATGACGACGCCGACGGCCATGAGGCAAAAGACCTGGATGGACCCGATCCAGGATATCGCGGACGGCGACGAGTCCCGCAGGAGCTCGTTGGCGTAGTACGTCTGGAAGACGCCGAAGCTGTTGAGCAGGCCGCTGTAGAATGGGGACAAGACTTGTTAGTTGGTCAATGACATGGGAAGGGCGAGGCCAGGGATGTGCCGTACAGATGATTAAAGTACAAGGCAAACGCTGCGGCGACTTGCGTCCAGCCTACCCAGCCGCCGTCTTCGAGATCGTCCTCGTCTGGCGGTGGCGGCTGGGCGCCGTCAACGAGGGCAGTCGGCCCAGACGTTGCTGTGTCTGTGGCCAGACTGGTTCGTGTGGCGGCCGACATGCGAAACCGCTGCGACATCTTCATTCTCGCAGTGAGGCGGTGGCCTTTGTCCACATGTTGCTTGATCGCAGGCCGTTGAACATGCGGTTGCAAAAGTTGGGGTAGTTGCTCAAAACGGAATGGTGCCGCCTGGAACTCGGAGACATTGCTACGTGTACCTGGCGCTCTATTCACTTTGCAGGACAGCTGTGATTAGTTCTGCTTTGCCATGCATCAAATGTCTATCTAGATACAATGTCATGATTTCCGTCAATGGTCGATTGCTGGGTCATGGCAAGAGGCGGGTCTAATCCCGTTGGCTGGCTGGACCGTGGCGTGCCAACTCCGTAGACGCCAAGCTGGTCGCAAAGAATCCGCGATCAGCTTTAATAAAGCAAGAACATGCATTCTAGAACCGCCAGATTATAAATGCAATGCTACGCAATTTTGCTATACTATACTACGGGACGACCGATCAAGGCTCTGGTCCCGCACGGTCAATTGCTGACCTGTTGGTGGGCAAATTTGGAGAAGAAAAAATCGCCGTCGGTGACCAATGAAGCACCACCCCGGACCGACCGGGCCAGTGCAGCTTCGGTCGACAGATGAGGCAGGCAATCGCGTGAATAGCGCACGCGAGTATCCTAATATCATAATTCACAACTAATGCTGGTTTTCGTGTAGTTAGCTGCACAAGGGTATGATGATCATGACGGTACAGCCTAAAGAAGTAATGACAGCCTGCCAGACACGCTGGCTTTATCATGTCAACATGGTTTGGCTAACGCATGAGCTAAGTTTCGATGGTGTGCACTCTGGAATGGGCTGGATGCAGTGGCTTGAGCTTGCGACGAACTGTTGTCTATCCCGCTTGCGGCATCTTGTCGCGTGAGATGTCTTGACCGGAGAGCAGCCATTGTTTCATGTGTCTAAAAGTAGAATCAAAATTACCCAGTAAATTGCAGATGCCGTCATGGTCGCATGGAGGATGTCCCATTTGCCTCTGGGTAGGCGCAACGCGGGATGCATCTGGGCTGCAGGCTAGTGGCCTGTCGAATGCGCTGTCTGGGATTAGCAACAGTAACAGAAGGAGCAAAAGTAAGTCACTGCTGTCAGGTGGTGGTGAGAGAGCCTGCTTCGTAGGAACCGACTGGGGGCCAGAACATCCCGGCTATTCCATCTCCGAGCAGTCCGTAATTACGATGTAGCGTTGCGCAGTACTGGAACAGTGCGGCCTGCACGGCACAGATGCTCAGTTGAGACGGGTGCGAAGGCCTGGACCGACGGGATACATGTCGCGCGACCAGAGTGAATCAATAGTTCCAGTACCCCAGGCTAGCAGAAAAGAATGCACCAAGCGCATTGTCGCACAAAGGCTGCGCTGCACAACAGCTAACGAGAGCAGGTTGCTGAGCCAATGGCTATGGCAGCCAACAAGAGCGTCTGCATTTCCAAGGCTGATTTTGCTCTGGCCCCTTTTCGTCTTGGGTTCTGTTCCCCACACTTGATGGGGGCAACGGAGCAGCGGATAGAATTTGAGTGAGAGAAAACAGCGCGGTGGGTGCGAGTGGGAATGGCATGAAGGTCGTCTGCCAGCCATGGGCTTGCTAGAGATGCTGGGAGCACCCAAAAGTATGGCCGGGATACGAAAACGTAGGAGATGTAAGTGGCGCGGTGGGCAGCGGATTTAGCGGACTTGGACAGGCTGCACAGTGGGCTCTCTCTTCCGCGGCGCTGGCTGGTAAAAGCTTTTCTATTTCTGGTGCTTCGGCATGTCGCATCCTGTGGCACTAAAAGCGCAAGATTGACGCTAGATCAGCAGCAAGTGCACACGCTAGCGGTGCCACGACGTGCAAGACAACAGCAGAGAGGGTTGAACACTGTAGAGTTTGTTCGAGGTTGCCTGGCATCCATGCATATGGATTGACATGTTGGGCTGGAAGGGAGGAGGTGAGCGCGTCTGTGGGCTGTCGGCCAAAAAAAGATGAGTTGTAAGACAGACAGGCTTACCACCGGATTCCCCCCGTCTGAGACAGGTCATGCCATTGTGCAAATGCCACCATGCAAGCCTCGGGCCAGTGAAAATGGAAAAGATGCAAGCCCCAGCATGCAGGTGGCAGGCTGTCGGGCTGATTCCGTCTGGTGCTCGGTGGGCAGAAGGGCATGGCACGGCTGCAATGCAACGCCGGCGCTGGAGGAGCAGGACAAGAAATGCTGGGCCAGACCCAGAGAGGCAAGACGAAGGCCGGGGACGCCCTGGCAAGCCTCAGCGCCCACGGCAAGCCAAAAGAAGCTTGAGCGAGCCACACAGAAATTAGTCTTTCTGGAGAAAATGTGCCGCTCCAGGCGCACCACCCACACACACCACGACAGAGAAGGCAGGCTTTCGTTTGACACGCTAGAGTCGCGACCGGAGTGGCCTGGCGGCGGCCTGGTCTGTCCACGAAGCAAGGGCGGGAACGCGGGTATGAGAAATGCTGGGCTGACAGAGTCTAGAATTCATATCTGAGGAAGGCTGTTTTGTTCGATGACGACGGTGTTGGTGGTGACGATTAGGTGCTTGATCATCGTGGAAACGGTGCCTGGCGGCGTCATGACTTGTTGGCTGCTGGGGGGATCCTAGGTGTGGCTGTGGTTCGACTCTGTCCAGCTTGCCTTGGTCGTTCGACTGGTTCTGCCCTGATGTTCGCTTGGGGATGACGCCAGTCCAGATGAGGAGAGTAGATCCGCAAAGCAGATGATGTGGACGCTCTAGCAGGGTTCGGGGAGGTGGTGCTGGAGAGAGGACGGAGAATTGGATGAGTTGGTGACGGGCCTGACGTGTGCCACTGTGCTGGACTGTTACCTAAACTCGTTTGGTGGTGTGTGAAAGCCCCTGTAATTTAGCAGTCCTTTGCTGGTACGACAGCGCATGCAGGGCATGCAGGCAGGGCATGCTTGCATAACGCCGAGAAGAGGTCGAGCTGGAAAAATACGACGACGCGGGAAAAATAAAGAGAAAATGGGAATAAAGGCTTGGCACACGTGTGTCTGCTGTAAACTTTTTCTTTAGTCGTCAAGGGCTCTCTATCTTGTTGTATGCCTGCTGCTCTCTGCCAATGCTGCAATGCTGCTCAGAACCAAGCAGCACAGTACGCCCTGCACAGTCAAACAGTGTCGTCGTCTCCTCGTTGCCTTGCTAACGCGTAAAGTGCCAAGGTACCTCTGTCTTCACCAAAAGCCGTTGCAAATAAAAGTATCCACTACCTGGCCCTGATGCCTGCAGCTGTCCACCGCAGATCCAGGGTCTCCCGCCCACAAATTCTTCTCCCACGCGCTCGCCCACTGGCCAACGGACTTACAGGGGCACTAGCGCTGGTTCTGCGGCTCTACAGGGGGCTTCGTCCACTGTCGAGTCCTGCATTGCAGCGCCAAATCAAGTTTTTTTTTTGGCTGCTGATTTTGTCTCCTTCCAGCAGGTACTCGCGTCGCCCGCCCGCCAGGACGCAAGGTACATCCAACTTGTCTACTTTTCCCACCATATCGCCACCAAAACTTTCCCGCCCACAAAGTATCTCGATATGCCCTGGTCGCCTTCTGGCCTGCTCTCTGCTCGCGCCCCATCTCAAAACCCTGCCCATCTAAAACCCCATCCTTGCCTCGCTCCTCTCGCTTCTACCATCCCCATCCTGCGTCAACCTTTCTCTCTCACCGAGCGACGCTCGATCCGATTCACCAACTCTTCCTCTTCTCATTTATAACTTGACAACATGGCTGCTTTTGTCAAACTCTTCTCCGAGATGTGTCCCAATTGTCTGTAGCTTCACGCTGCTGCTTGCACGCGGGCTCTGGCTTGGATCTCTATAGCATCCAACAGCGCTCTACTGCTCTCGACCGCACTCTTTTAGCCATCATCACCTCTCCGAACCGATTTCGAGTCGCTCTGTTGAACTTTAGTTTCCTTTCGGATATACCGCATTCAACCTCGCCCAACGCCGCCTTGCCTCCATCTCTCTTAGCGGCCGACGCCTCCGAACCACCCACTCTCCGCTGCACAATACCATGGCCAAGCGTAACTCCCGCGTATACGCTGACGAGGCCATCTTCTTTGACGATTCGACTTACACGTCTTCCGCATCCTCGTCATCCTCATCCGGATCCTCCTACCAGTCTCGACGGAGTTCCCGCAGTTCCTTTAGAGAAGACTTGTTTCAGTGCGCTGCCGAAATGGAAGAAGGACTACGCAATGGTGCGCCCGTGAAGGAGTCTGTCGCTGCTCTGCGTTATCAGAGCGGCATCAACGGTGCTAAGGAGTTTGCTGCTTCCGAAAAGTCAGGTATGCCGTCAGCAAAGCCGCTTCAAATTGCCCTCACCTCTGACACGGCCCCGGCAGCCAAGCTACCTGCACTACTGCCTACCATCCACCAGGCCGTCGAGTATCCCATCGTCCCTCTGGAGGGCCGTCCTCTCAACTTTGGTGTCATTGTTCCTGGCTTCTATCGCAGCAGCTACCCAAAGCAGCATGATTTTGAATTCCTCAAGAGCCTCAAACTCAAGACCGTCGTTACCCTGGTCAAAAAAGATGAGCTGCAGGATGACTTGTCAGCCTTTGTTAGTGCCAACGGCGTCCGTCAGGTCACGTTTGACATGAAGGGCACCAAGAAGGAGGCCATCCCCCTCGACACCATGGCCGCAATTCTTCAGCTTACTCTCGACAAGCGCAACTACCCGCTCCTTGTCCACTGCAACCACGGCAAGCACCGCACTGGCTGTGTTGTTGCCGCCGCCCGCAGAGTCGCAGGCTGGGAAGTGGACCCAGCCCTGGACGAGTACAGGGCATTCGCTTCCCCCAAAATTCGGGAATGCGACATCGATTACATCAGCGCCTTTCAATCATCCTTAATACCGAGATTCGAAGATGACTTGGTCTCGCACAGTCCTGTTCAAGTCAGGACATTTGTGCGCACGCTACTGTTCTCGACAGTAGTCGTTGTAATATGGATCGTGTCCGGATCGCAGATGACCCCTGTCCCTGTTGCCAGTGCCGAAACCTACTGAGGCGAGGCACGGTACGCAACAGCCAGGGCTTCTGCGCAGGGCCGACTTTACTCATTCAAAGACATTTATGCATTGGAAGGGCGCCTGGCTACAGACACGACAAACGCAAGACGTTTCGTCGCTGCTTTGGGTTAGAGTTGTGCATTTTACTCATAGATGATGGCGAGCGCGGTTGTTTCTTGCCTACATTTTTTTTAACATTTTCTGGTTTACATTTACGGGGAAGACATTCGCCGAGGGAAAACATCAAGAGCTGAGGTTCCCTCACTCGAGCGAAGATGGGATGATGGGCCAGGCTTAGGCTATGTATTATTTCTTTTGTGGGATTCTGGCGTAGGGTTTTCATTTATTGCCTCCGCGAGCGAGAGCCTTTTTCCTTTGTCATAAGCTGGCTTAGGCCAAGCAGACTGAATGAACAATGCATTCAGAGAGCAATCACTCTCTTTCAGCCATCATTACTTGCAATGAACAGTAATATGTGTATACTTTTGATATAATTGTTTAAGCTGCGACAGATGTAGCCGCACCAGTTGCGTCATGCTCAGTGTGTTCACGACAACATGTGGCGCGGCTTCAAAACTAGGGGGGCAGGCGTCCATCTACCCGTAAAAAGCAATAGATACATTTCCCTTCTTGGCAGATGCTTCTATAGATATGCCTTGCCGGGGAAAAAAAGAGAAGGAAAGGGAAAAAGCAAATCAACGGGCACTAGTAAACCTCAGCCTCGGGCGACTGCGCCATGCAGGCTGAAGGCTATCTATGCATGCACTTTTACCCCGCCTCGCCCAGTTGGAAGGCTTGCTTTCTTTCTTCATTTGTTGCGGACTCTGTTTTGTCTGCCTGCAGGACGCTTGACGCAAGCCCGGGTCACGCTCTCCTCCTCGAGTACCAAACCGTCGGCGCGAGCAGCAGCGCCAGGATGCGGTTTGCAGCGGCGATGCAAGCCACATGCGTTAGTTGGTCGCTGAAGGCCAATGGCGGCATCACCTCGACCACCCTCTCGTCTGCGACGCAGCATGCATGTCTCTGAACCATAAGCGTTCCCATGCAGGAGGTTCCGTCGAGGCTGTGGGGAGCAGGAAGCTGGCAGTATTTCCTTTCCCCCATCCCGCTCCTCTTGTCGCTACCAACAGTCTGGGTTCAAGCCGTGTATCTTCTGCCATTTTACGTGTAACTGAAGAAGCCCCCGTCAGCATGGCTCCTCCAAAGAAGACCCAAGTGCATCCGATTTTGATGGGGTTGGAATCGCACCTGCACTCCAGAACCATCTTCCGGCCGACCGATGCCGAGAACTTTGGCCGCTGCCGCGCCATCGTGACCACGACGAGCCGCAACTGCACCGCGCACTGTCCCGCCCAGAACGGCGAAGACCAGGTGTCCGCCAAGGCGCTCCGGCAGCACCTGACGTCCCTGACGGCCGTGTCGGACAAGGAGCAGCTGTACGGCGACGTGGCGGCCTTTGTCGAGCTCGCGTACTGCGGCCGGCACCGGGGCAAGAAGACCCTGGTGGAGGGCCTCGCGCGCTGGAAGGCGGAGCTGGACGAGTTTGAGCCGGAGCCGTGTCCGGCGTCGTCATCGTCGGATGACACGGTGGTGTCTGTGTTTGCGGATGCGGATGACGTGACCAGGTCGTTTGCGGCGGACGACAGTGGTGAAGAGTCGGACAACACGGACACTTCTTTGGTGCAGGAGGAGGAAGAACCGCGTGAGAAGGAGTTTGAGGCTGAATCTGAATCTGACGGTTGGGCGTCGGGAGAGGACTATTCTATGGCTATTGATGCGCCAGTCGTCGTCGGCCCAGTCGAAGCAATGCCGGTTACGTCGTTGTCTGCGCCACCCGCCCCCGGCGCGGCCGCTCTCAAGAGAAATGCTGACGCCGACAGCAAGTTTACTTTCAATTGCGATGAAGCGCTGGAGGCTGGCGAGCAGGAAACTGCAACGACCGCACCAAGCAAGCTGAGCGCCCTGGGTGTTGCAGCAATGACGCCACCTGCCGAAGAGTCTGGCGAGGGGTTTTTCCAGCCCGCTTTCAGAGGTCCCGTCCAAGATCATCAAGATTTTGAAAAGCTCGTCGAAGCGGAACTGCTGTTGATCAAGAATCCTGACTTGCCTCCTGAAGCGCCGGCAGGGACTGCTGAGTATGCTCCGTCGCCGAACGACACCAGCCCCGCTGATGTCGACGACGGCATGTCGCTCCCAGACTCTGAATTGTCCTTTGAGGATGTCTTCGAAGACGCAGAAGAGACATGGGCTGAGGAAGATTTCAGTCCAGTCGTTGTCACGTCAAAATATGACTCTTTGCCTCAGTCTCCAGGATCTTTCCCTGATGATACTAACGTCACTGCCGAGGAGGCAACTGTGCAAGAAGCTAGCCCTGGCTTTTATAGCGCAGGGAACAGTGCGTCTGTCCAAGCTGGCCATGCGCTTCTTGAAGATGCATCCACGATTGACAAAGAAGTCCTAATGCCATACGGTAGCACTATACCTACTACCTTCGCCAATGACAGTCCCTCGGCCAAGATTGCCCCTCTCAAAGACGAGGCCACCGTTGAAGAACTCAAAGTGCCGTCCGATACAGTTGCGGTTGAGGTTTCTCATGCTAATACGCCAATCAAAGAGCCTACTGAGGCTCCTCTCGATGGGGATCCTGCAGCGGTGAAAGTGGAAGCTGCTCCAGGCGAGACAGCCACAACCATCACTGCTTCTGAGAATACCGTCCCGCGGAAGATGCTTGAGGCTCCTCCCAAGGAGTATCCTGTACAGTTTGAAGCAGAAGAGGGTCCGCATGACATTGCTGCAGTTAACGCCACCTCTGATGATGCTCTACCGGCCAAGCATATCGAAGCACTGCCTCCCCAGGAAGAACTTGACGTGTTGAAGCAAGATGCGGGTGTTTCTGAGGCGATTGCAAGTAATGATGTGCAACATGATTTGCTCCCAGCCCAGCATATCAGATCTCTTCTTGAAGAGAGCAATGTTGCCGTGACTGAGGAAGTGGCTCCAGGCAAGCAGGCTGCGGTAGAGACTGTTTCCGATGCTACTATCCCGTCTGACAACGCCATCTTTCTCTCCGGTGACACTCAACTTGTCATCTCGGGTGATGTGCCGCTGCAAGGTGTCGACATTGCCTCGCTTCCTACTCTGGAGGATGATTTCTCACCACCCTCGAGCACGCTGACTCCCGCAGCGACCCTACCACCAATAGCGACCGATCGCTCAATCCATACGGAGGTAAAACCAGCAGATGCTACAATTGATATTGCTCCATCGTTGCAGAAGATTGAAATCAATCCGGACGAGCTGCCGTCAACAGTCCTCCAAGAGACCACCAAGCCAAGCAGTAGCCTTGAGGACGCCCCAGCGTCTGATTAGAAGGTGCCACTATCTATCAATGCTCACTCTATCTTGGAATTATCTGCAGAAAATTCGTTCACGTCGGAGGAGGCCCCGAAGCCTAGCGTTGTGACAGGAAAAATTGTACCGCTTCAATGCGCCGAGTCTCTTGTGGGCCTGTGATCTATGACATGCGAAGCGCTCGCGCAGGTTTGCTGTAGCTATCAGAGATACCAAAGGCAAACACATTAGGGGTTCTCGGCATGGTAGAGAGCTTTTAGAGGTCGGCTCTGCGGAATAAGAGTGTGATACTGCTACTGCTGCCAGCAACTACAGCTATGTTTCCGTACTGCTTCAATTTATCGTCCTCGTATACAATGCACACATTTCGGGGATGCGTACTCGCCGCCTAAGTAGAGCTACAGAATGCAATAAGAGAAGTTTCTCATACTTCCCGCCTCTTCATCTTTATTGGGGCTATTCACCGTGTTTGGTATTCGTCATGCGCCTCGTTGCAGATTTGTCCCAAATAGGAAATTTTGTGATATGTCACCGATGCTGACGTAACCTCACATACCACGAGATTTAATGATCTGCTAATTTGCTCAGATGAATTTAAGTATTGACCAGGATCTCATTCAATACATTAATGTCGTCTACTACTGTCATGTGTCACAAATAGGAAGCGCTGTGAGACCGCGATGAACCCCGCAGCACCCAGTCACCCCGCAGATGCCTTTGTGGTGAGCAAATGGTCCGCCCGGCCGACATCCCGAGATAAGCTCGCGCGGGCACGCATCAACCAGAGGCGTCATCGCGAGCGCGTCAAAGATCGTATTGCCGAGCTGGAAAGGAGCCTCGCCGATACGCAGGCAGAGCTGTGCACGGCGCAGGCTACTGTCCACCAGCTGGAAACGGCGCTCCAAAAAGCCCGTTTCGCGAGAACAATCGCGGGTGCTGAAACAGATACTCGAATCGCCATTAAATACTGCGCTTTCTGCAAAGCAAATACAGGTGTGGGTTCTGAGTCCGTCTCCTGGACGGCTGACAAGGTCCGACTCTCTCGTGCAGAAGCGGAAGAACCCAGTCCTCAAGGTACAGGCTGCTCGGCTAGTCCGTGGCTTTCAGCGGATGAGCATCTTGCAAATGATGCTAGCTTTGAAGCCGTCATGCGTGATGAAGAGCAAATCTGTCGGGGACTGGCACCACCCGGCAGCCACGAGTCGACCACACCCTGTCGCGACGCTTACGCCCTTGTGACGGCGCAGAATTTCGCCGGTCTGGACGTGGCGTCTCTATGTGACTGGCTTCGCCCCGGATTCAGAGGCGCTCTAGAAGATGGTGGAGGCTGTCGTGTAGAGAATACTCTGCTGTTGGGGCTGATTGATTACATTTCTTGAGACCGCGTGGGGTGCGGCCAGCCAGTTGCAATGAGAGAAGATGATGTAAATAACTGTCACTTATATAGTAATCCTGATTAAATACTATAATGAGCCCTGATGAAAGTCATTGAGAGGCTAGCTTCAAGGCTTGGTTCTGATAGCGTACTTCTCAGCCGTTCCGAGAGCTGCGTTGGCACTGCAGTAATGACAGCTCAAAAGTGGTGCATGCTTCTGTAAGACTTTATTGACTCATATATTACAGAGATCACTTAACGGTTTCCGAATTAGGCAATTATACAGTATGTCATCGCAGATTCGGCGGGGTCTCTCACACGTTCCCTGTCAGTGTCTCCGAGTCCACTCCTGTCTACCGCTTCATTCAGTTAATACCAATACACTTCCTCTGACAGTGGCTCCTTCGTTTACATCTATAAATAGGCGTGCCTGTTCCTACCAAGTCATAGTCAACACCACTGACCTTTCTTCTTCGAGAAGCTTCTCTCACAATGAATACCGAAGACGTTTATTCCCATGTGAATCAGAGGTACGCGCAGGCTGCGATTGCTACTGATAATACGAATGCTGTAACTGTGGCCAAGGCCTTTGGCTACTCTGAGGAGGATCTCGCAAACATACCCCAGAATGCCAATCTAGGCCTCAGCTGTGGTAATCCCTTGGCACTGACAACGCTCCAACCGGTAGGCGAACTATGGAAACTTGAAAGAAATATCGTTATCGTTTCAACTTAAAGTATTTCTTGCTAACAAGGAAATCAAGGGGGAGACGGTGGTGGACCTCGGTAGCGGTGCAGGATTAGACGTCTTTCTCGCATCCAGCAAAGTTGGCCCGTCTGGCAAGGCGATCGGCATCGACATGAACGAAGCTATGCTGGCAAAAGCCCACAAACTCAAGCAAGATACTGGAAAGACCAACGTGGAATTCATTCACGCGCGCATTACTGATATACCCCTGGCCGCTGCGACTGTCGACTGCATCACGTCCAACTGTGTCATCAACCTGGTACCAGAGCAAGAGAAGCAGGCAGTCTTTCGCGAGATTTACCGCCTGCTGAAACCAGGCGGACGAGTAGCCATCTCCGACATTCTGGCAAAACGTCCGCTTCCAAATGAAATCAGGAACAGGATTGATCTGTATGTCGGCTGCGTGGCCGGTGCCAGTCAGGTCGTCGAGTACCAGACCTATCTGGAGACTGCAGGTTTCAAAGGTTAGAAAGCGATTCTAATACCGAATTTCGTCTTCGGCTAAGTGGCCATACCTAGATATTTTGATTACTGATGCGCATGGTGACTTGAACGTCTATCTCGAGACGGGTGTGGATAGCTGCTGCGAAGCTGACACTGAACGCCAGCACGCCTGCTGCAGCAAAGAATCCAAAGATGGCGATGTGCAGAATTTAGATCTGAACTATTGGGTTGGTGAGTTTTGCTGACTCCTCTAGCACGGGCCTATTCTGATCTGTTCAATAGGCTCCTACAAAATTTATGCAGTGAAGCGGGTCTGAGTACGATGCTAGTTTGCTCAAGAAGCGATATAGGGAAGTGAAACTGAAATAATGGTGGCCATCAGCTACTTTATGCTACTTTAATCGAATGACCCGTTATCCATCTAAGTGGCTGTCGTCTCGATGTGCCGCGCATCAAGTCCGTGACTGTCCTCGGTGAGCATGAACTTGCCAATCGCATCAAATTGTTCCAGCTCTTTCAATATCGGCATCAAATCAGGCCGGCCGAAAGCGTAGGCCGTAATGGTGCCAATGCAAAGATTCCAGTGAATGCTGAGTCTAGTGGCCGTAGCCATATCGGCAATAATAATGACTAGCACAAGTGATACCAAGCAGCGGCGGCTCTTTGACCCTCCCAAAAAAAAGTATACTAAGCGTTCGTCAGCGGCTTACAATCTTTATAAAGGTCTTAAAACTTTGGAGTGAGACTTGAGATGTCTTCTTGCGTCATTACCACATGTTTTGCGAGGCTTCTTGCGCGCTCATAAGAAAGGGCAATTCGTTCTGCCTGATTAGCATCTTCGATATACGTTTGAGGGCTCCAGGGCGAAAGTTGAAGCAATTCCGAGGTCATTTTGCTTTCTTGGGAATACTAGGAAAAGGTTTTCTGGACTATCCAGTCTATGCCATCCCGCTTGAGGAGCCAAGCTGGTTATATACACGAGCTACGCTGACTTATAGTACATGACACTGTCATCAGGTCCATCCCGAATGCATCAGCATCTACTTCACCAACTTAGAACGATAGCGAGATAGTGCCCATATATTCAGCTGTGACTGTGATTTGCGCGGTTATGTCGTTTGGAATGGTCTCCGGATGCTTCATGCTCGATTTGTGTGCGTATAGTTGCCAAGTTACCACTGCCAAGCGGGCTCAGCTCTGTCGCAGCCAAGTGACTACATTTTTTTCGGCTTGTCCGTTCATGTTTAATATACCGGTTTTCTATTCGATAGTCTAGGGCTGAACTGGTACAATGCTGGGCCGCGACTGCCATGTTGACTGGTATGCTGATTTTTGTGTGCAGACTGATACTCGGGAGCGCAACTGTAGCGGCCGCGCGCCAATACCTCAGAAAATCCATCATTTCGAACTATTGAAATGTCTATAATCTCTGCGGGATGTCCAACATTTCGCGTAATCGCGCCAGTGTCAGTGTCTCATCTAATCTCTGCAAGGTATGCGGACTGTATGACATATCAACTTTGCTAACCAGGAAACGTGGGTGCATTATGCACCGTATACTCGCGTGCTTCGATTCTCTTGCTATTGTGGGTGCACTGTTCTCTTCTTTTCTGCAAGACAGTGCATGTTAGCGCATGCTCGTATTTGAGGGCTCGATGGACTGAGCAAGAAGAGGAGGGAGGGCAGCCGAAAATCAGCGGAATGACAAGATCAAAGCGGCCAATTGATAGTCTTTTCTTCTTCTTGATTTTGTATTTTCAGCTTCGAGAGACAAACAGGCGACAGATCCTAGAAATTTTCGCAAGCCGTCACAGATCTCCAGAGAAACCGATCTCGTAGTTGTTCTGGCCTGATATCGCTGTCCAAAAACACAATAATCGGCTCAACAGCACTTTCTTGGTAATTGATACCATCGCTGTGTTTTTTCTTTTTTTCATTGGTAGCGATATCCAAAGCTCTCTTCTGGTTATTTTGCCCGTTGTTTACTGCTTTCCCACTGCCCGAGGGGGTCGCTGCGGGGAAGTATCAAAAGGCTCCGTCAAGTAGAAACCGGGAATACAGCGACGACAGAATACTTGCGACATTCATACTGTGGTTTTTTTTTTCTCACATGCGTGTTAACTCGATACTAGGCGTGCATTATCCAGATGCGGCTACACATGCGTACTTTACACTGTTCACGACGAGCGATTGCTAACAAAAGGATGGATAAGCATCCATTATGTTTTGCTTCTCTTTTCGCTGTTACGTTCGCTTTTCATCTCTTACTAGAGAGCTTTCATTCATGGGACACAACTTCTAGCTCGCCCAATCAGTGTCGATTCAGATAAAGGTAGATCTAACCTACACGAACAGATCTCCCAAGACAGTGGTGGCCAAGGCCATCCTTCAGGATATCTGCTCCACTGCAAAAGCATAGTTGTATTGAAAAGGTTCCATGAATATTTTCTATCAGACGTTTAGACACGCCTGGCGATGATTCAAAGAACATCATTGCACAAATGGGCGGTGGCCCAACTACCCGAATATATCCCAAGCCGGGCAGACGTCCCCGGCCGCAACGAATAAAACTTGATCATGTTACTACAGTCCTGTGCAATATCCAATACTCTTACGCCGCACGGAGGCTTGATCCAGGCTAGCCAGCCATTTGCGGCGTCATCGGCCTCCTCTTGTATGGGTCAAACTCATCTCATTGCCGGCCTCACCAGCGTGACGCTGTCCAAGCTCCACTGGGGGCTGATTTTTATCTTTCTCTGCACATGACGCTAGCAGGCCCCTCGGTTCGATGGGCTCATTTACGCAGGCGGTGCCATGGCAGGGCGGTGTTCAAAAA
>JARDXD010001199.1:0-33302 GCA_029218145.1 Aphanocladium album
CCCCAGGAAACTCCCCCCAGCACGGTCCCCCCATTCTTTTTTTCCTCTCGTCGTGTCCCTCCCAAACTCATTTCCTCTGGCGAGCCACACCACCTAGCCAGCCAGAGCCAACCAATCCACCCGCCTTCTGCTTGCAGCCAGCGCATCGACGCATTCTCGCTTCCTTTCCTTTTCGCTTTGTCCATCGTACGCGGTTCCTTTTTCTCTCGCCGCCCTCAATTGGCTTCTCTTTCTCGTTTTCCTAATCGGTGCAATCAGTCTTTTTGGTGAGTCTCTCTCATCCCGTTTTCCGCAACACTCGAGCTCTCGACGACTGTCGCTGTCGCTGTGCTGTGTCCGCCACGGCCAGCCACACACAGGGGACGCGGGCTGCGCTCCTCCAGCGCTCGTATTGGGAATCATCGCCAGCTTCACCTCCGTCTTTCGAGACATTGGCAATCTTCCCATCCGGTGCGGCAGATTTGCAGTCGCAGTGCCGAGTCGTTTTTCGCTTCATTATTTTCCCGCAACGCCAGCTCGTGTTACGCCCGTGTTGCGTTGTTCCCGCCGCGCCCCAAGCCTCTTCCCCTATTTTGCTGACCCCTCTCCGCAGACGCAGGATCTCATCGACGGCATTGCAAATTACGATCAGGATCGCCCTCAACAATTCCCGGCCGTCAGAGACGAGTTTTCCTTCTTTTTTAAAACGGGCGCCCCAAGAGCAACTACCAATTCAACACCGGCAAGATGGGTTGCGGAATGAGCGCAGAGGAGAAGGAGGGCCGGGCCCGCAACGAGGAGATTGAGAACCAGCTCCGTCGCGACAGAATGATGCAGCGCAACGAGATCAAGATGCTGCTTCTCGGTGAGTAGATGATGGTTTGGTCGGCAGCTGCCGCCGCTGCCTGACTGAAACGGCCAAGCTAACCATCGAAACAGGCGCTGGTGAATCTGGCAAGTCGACTATCCTCAAGCAAATGAAGCTCATCCATGAGGGTGGCTACTCCCGCGACGAGCGTGAATCCTTCAAGGAAATCATCTTCAGCAACACTGTCCAGTCCATGCGCGTTATTCTCGAGGCCATGGAATCCCTCGAGCTTCCCCTCGAGGACCAGCGCATGGAGTACCATGTCCAAACCATCTTCATCCAGCCCGCTCAGATCGAAGGCGAGGTCCTGCCTCCTGAGGTTGGCGGTGCGATCGAAGCCCTCTGGAAGGACCGCGGCGTGCAAGAGTGCTTCAAGCGCTCGCGCGAGTACCAGCTCAATGATTCAGCTAGATAGTAAGTTGGCCCCAGCCGCATACCGCAACATGGTCTTGTTGGGCCCAATCAGTACTAACCAACCGCCAGCTACTTCGATAACATTGCCCGCATCGCCGCTCCTGACTACATGCCCAACGACCAGGACGTTCTCCGCTCGCGTGTCAAGACCACTGGTATCACCGAGACCACCTTCATCATCGGCGACCTCACCTACCGCATGTTCGACGTCGGTGGCCAGCGTTCCGAGCGTAAGAAGTGGATTCACTGCTTCGAGAACGTCACCACCATTCTCTTCCTCGTCGCCATCTCCGAGTACGATCAGCTCCTCTTCGAGGATGAGACCGTCAACCGTATGCAAGAGGCTCTGACTCTCTTCGACTCCATCTGCAACTCGCGATGGTTCACCAAAACCTCCATCATTCTGTTCCTCAACAAGATTGACCGTTTCAAGGAGAAGCTGCCTGTCAGCCCTATGAAGAACTACTTCCCCGACTACGATGGTGGTGACGACTATGCCGCCGCTTGCGACTACATCCTAAACCGCTTCGTCAGCCTCAACCAGCACGAGAACAAGCAGATCTACACACACTTTACCTGCGCCACCGACACCACTCAGATCCGCTTCGTCATGGCCGCTGTCAATGGTATGCCCACAATTTTCCCGGTTGCATGTCGAACGGCTTGCTAACACAACTTAGACATTATTATCCAAGAGAACCTGCGCTTGTGTGGTCTGATTTAAGCAGCCCGCTTGTTCACTGTTTCCTTTTATTTTTGTGTTTTTCTTTTAGCAACCATGAATACCCTCAAAGTCGATTACGAAACTATACGGACCAAGGGGAGGCGGCTTACGAATTTGTACACCACAATGGTCATTATGCCGGCGACCCGAGCCTGCGGCCAGAACCAGCATCCGCTATTTTCTTCGTCTAAACTCCAGAATCACAATTTGTGAATCACATTCCTATCACGCGACCGGTTTCGCTACACTATTCGACACCAAGGAGAACCGAAGAGTCCTGCCCAGCGAACCAAACCACTGGCCACTGGCAGAAATGACTACTTACTTTTTTGTCGTTTGAAGCGCGATTCGCTCGTGATCTGTTTCGATCCAACAGCCACAAAATAAGATGAGCTTTTGATGGGGACAAAAACGGAGTGGATATTTGTTTCATCTTTTTTATTACTCTTGTTATTGGTTTCCTCTCATTTTTCGAATTTTTATTACCAGTTGTCTTGTGTTGTTTTGTTCTGCTGTCTCTACCTTTTTGTCCCTCGAGTTGGCCGTTGTATGTAAAAAGAAATTAAGGGAAGTTTTTTGAGTTTTGTAATGGTCAGGCCCTTACTTGAAGGACAGCAATAGCGCGTTTGTTCACCGTTTTTTTATATATCTTTGATTTCTTTCTTGGCTTTTTTGGTGGCGGGCTGTCAGAAGATGGAGGGAGCGGAAAATCGGTGGAAGAAGTACCAGAAAAAACGGAAAAGGAAAATCAAAAACTATGGCATCTTGATGAGGAAGAGGCACACTGGCGCGCGCAGTTGATGCATTTACTTTGTTTAATTACGAAATTCTTATTTTACAACCTTGAGGGAACCCTGTGAATGTGCGGCATGCGAGTGAATCGAATGACTGATTGGTGTGCTGGAGAGGGCGAGGGTTTAACAAGGGCTCAAGCGTTTGGAAACAATCTCGGGTCGCTTATTACTGCTGATTGCCCTGCGAATGAGAAGTCGCATTGGGAAAGAGGTTTCATTCATTGCTTTTCGTCTGTTCACTCTGTCATAGCAGAGTCTGTGTTAGTAAATCAATGCCTCCCTTCCCTGGCAGTCAGTCATGAATGTTTGTTCCCTCCCAAGGCTCTGGCCAAACCAAACGCCCTAAATACAGTGCATGCGTGTAATGTCCCCTCCTAGACAGCAAATTTGACTCGAAAATGGTGCAGTATTTCGGGCATGTTTCAAAAAGCAAAAGTTTCGGCCGCTGGTCGCGGCAGCTTACGACATGGAGCTGTCCTGGACCGATTCGGTTTCCATCGTCTCCATGCAGGGCTCATGCGCGTGGCCCGGCGGCATCGTGCTGCCGAGATCGGCACGACGCAGGTGGTTGTGCATCTCGTACAGTCCCGATGGCGTCCGCAGGTACTCGTTGTACTCGACGACGCGCAGGGCGAGCTCCTCGGCGGCCGACTCGATGCGCGCCATGTGCCGCTCCTGGCGCGTCAGCCGAGACACGTCGCTAATCGCTTGCTGGATCAGCTGCTGGGTGAGCGCGCTGGTGAAGAACATGGGCGGCGCGACATCCTGATGCGTGTCGCTGGGGATGAAGCCCATGCTGGGCAAGCCGTTCACCATTGGCGGCGGCGGCGGCGGTGGCGGCTGGAAGCCCATGTAAGCCGTGGGCGGGACCGGCAGAGGCTCCGGGCCGTTGAGCTGGGTGGTCTGCGAAGAGGTGGTGCTCTCATTGTCATTTTGCGGAGTCACCCAATTCATGGTCGGCTTGATGTCGTCTTCTTTGGATGGCGTTGTGAAGTAAGGCAGGTTATTGCCGCCTGCTTCGTCCGATCCCTCGACGACGACGCCGCTTGGAGGGGCAGCGGGGGTCTCGACCGAGGCAATCGGCGTCGTGGTCCCTATTTTCACAATCCTATTAATGCAGGCTCTCTTGCCCAGTGACGAATCGGCGTACCGTGAAAGGTGCAGCGTGAGCCGCTAGCATTGTACCAGCAGTTGGTGCAGCTGCCACACATCTGGCCGTCGTAGACGACGCACTCGACCCAGGGTCCGTGGCCCTTGTAGCAGTTCTTGCAGGCCTTTTCGGCGACTTGACCAGTTATGTGCGCGAGAAACGCCTCCATGTTGCTGCGGCGCTCAATGTTGAGCTTCTGGTCCGGACGGCGCTGCGTGGGCGGCCGCTTCGCCGCTTCGATGGCCACCTTCTTGGAGAGGGCACTGTCAATCTTGACGGCGTGGCCGTACTTGGAGTAGGCGACTTCAGCGGCGGAGGGGTACCGCCGGGCCATCAGCATGGGATACACGCTAGGGTTGGTTGTGTAATTGAAATTGTCGCTGCCGTCAATGCCAGGTAGAGGCGAGCTCTGGGGTAGAGGGAGTTGGGTCGCGTCGAGGGAGGAAGGGTTCTCAATTGGGCCGTGGCCATTGCTCTGATGATTTTCCATTAGCATGTAAGTTCTGCTTCTGCTGATTGATTGATATTTGATAGGACGAAGAAATAACTGCGGATGAAGATGGGGGAGGGTAGATAAATATTAACTCACCGATCCGTTTGTTACTGCATAATTGTGCTCCTGCTCCTGCTGCGCCGTGTTGGACAACGCCTTGCGATTGCGAGCACTTCCATTGGGTTTGTTAACTTTTGATTGCCGAGGTCTGGAGGGCATATCTGATAATTTTGGCACGTTGTCGACGCTTTTTTCGAGTACGACTGGCAGCATGTGTGTATCAGGGCAACGGCTTGATCGTGTAAGTCGATCTGACGGCTGGTGGCAGCTGGCAGACGTTGTTGGAGTGCGTGCGCACGAGCCACACATACGCCTTCCAGCAAAACAAACAGCCCCTCGCGGGGTGAGGATGATGTGAGTTGAACGCGTCTTGTGAATTTAAATGGTCGAGTTTGTTTAATTTTTTCTCTGCGAAATTTTTGCATCAAACGTATTTGAGATTCATGTCCAAATCCTGCTAGTCTACCAGGGTACGTACCACGGCCTCCACTTCGCAGCAGTTGGTGTAAGTTACTCATGCGCCACCCGCACCCGGCTGCTCCCACATGTTGCCGCCGCGTCCCTCTGTAATATCCTTCCATTGCTGGGCAAATTCGCGCAGGCCTCCTTCACCTGCCAGACTGGCATCAACAACTTCCTTGGGTAGTTTGTGCGCAGAATACTGCGGGGTGCTGAAGTTGTATGCGCCGGGATCGTCCTTCTCCACGATTCGGAGCTCCGGCAGACGATCTGGGCTATAGTCTTGCGAGTTTTCGTCGTCGCATTCATCTGATGTAGTTTCTCCTCCGCTAGCATCGGCAGCATCGTCTCCAGCAGGGGGTCCGAAGAGTGGTCGGGTAACTTCTTGTTGGAGTAGCTCTTCCCAGCTGAACAGCAGTGCATCCGTACGGATTGCCCAAGGGTTGATATCCATTAGTCGAACCTTCCCAAGGCCATCATCTGCTAACGAGTTCTCGGGAACGTAAATATCAAAGGCAAAGCTGGAGTCGGGAAATGTGTGGCGCAGAGTCTCGTTGTAGAATTTGGTAATTTTGCGCCACAGATTCGGCCTCAGGTCCGTGAGAAAGTTGTAGTGATTCAGATCGCGTTGAGAGATTGCAATAAGCTGGCGATGTTTAACAAAGCATCTAAACTCTAGAGCGGCGTGAGGCGTAAAGTATGGTCGAAGAACGAGGATTGGGCTGAATGGCTTTGTAGGCTCGGGAGCGGTACAACCGTCAAATGCGTGAAGCAAGTCGTGGGAGATGAATGATGATGACTTGAGAAGGAGATATATATCGTTTGGCGATGTGCATTTCAAAGTATTTTGGTGCGCTGAAATCCACTTGGCATCCTTGGGCGAGGACCAGTTGAGCTTGGGTGCGACGGCACCGCCAAGTTCTTCGATGGTCTTCTTGATCTTGTTGTGTGTTTCCGGAAATCGTTCATTGGGAGGCGATTGCGACGGCTCGTCGTCATCTGAATCATCGGCTTCTTGTTGCTGGGCATTGTTGGTGGTCGTGGCGCCAGAACTTTGCCACTCGTCGTCTTGCGCCTCGCCAAGGATGTCGCTGTCGTCAGCGAGAACGATACCGTCCTCGTGCAAATAAGAGACGAATTCGGCCGGTAGTGGTATTATTCTTGACTTTATACAGGAACTGCGATACTTGGGAAACCAGGCATCATAGGAGCAGTTCTGAATGTGGTCTTTGGTGACTGGAGGGAAGACAAAGGCTGGCTCCGAGCCTTCGGCACTGTCGTCGCCCAGGTGTGGCATTGTTCTTGTGTTTTGGCGCCAGAAATGTTAGCGCAATATTGCAATAGTTCAAGCGAAACTAAATTAGAAAAATGGCAGCGAGGTGTACTTATAGTCCCATCCTTGGATACTCATATATTTCCTTGACTCACTCTGCTTTTTGTCAACCTTTTAGCCCACCCCCCACTATGACTCCCGATTCTGCCGCCAAACATGTCTATGTTGCGACTGACCGCCTAACGATTATGGCCGTTTAGTGACGTTCTGCAGTGACACCCCACTATATTTCTGGCAACCTTCGCCATCTTGTACTCGGACATCCGCAGCCGACGTTCGCCATCTGCGATTCAAGATTCTAGCTGCTATCACCATCATTTATATTGTCTCAAGAATAATACGCCATGTCCGAAAACGTCGGCCTGTCCACGCCCCGTGGCAGTGGAACCTCTGGCTATGTCCAGAGGAATCTTGCGCACATGCGCCCACGCGATCGCGCCGCACCGTATCCCAAAAACACAGATTCTCTGCCTCACAAGCAACGGCAGCCTGACAAGGAAATTCTGGAGCATGATCGCAAACGCGAGATCGAGGTCAAGGTGTTTGAACTCCGCGACAAACTAGAGGACGAGGAGTAAGTAGCAAAATGGCGGAGACCCGAACTTGGATGATGGGCTGACTTGCTGGCTCTAGGGTTGACGAAGATGAAATTGACAAGCAATGCGACGAGCTTCGACAAAAACTCCTGAGGGAAATGAATTCGGGCAAGGGGTCAGGGGGCCCTCGACGCCATTTCAAGGAGCATCAGGTTCACGCAATGGCGGATGCCAAGATCAAGGAATCCGAGCGGTTACGGAAGGCACTAAAGATCAGCTCAAATTATGAAGAGGGAAGTCACTGGAGAAAACAAGAGGAGCGATTGAGAGACTCTCTGCGCCAAGAAGAGGAAGCCACCAAGCCCAAGGAGGAGTCCTAGTCGATGCGAGCTGGACTCGCTACAGAGCTGAATACGTAACTGGGAAATGAGCAATAATTATAAGCGTGTAATATAGTCGCAAGACACTATCTTTACATTTCAGCATGATTGTCGGCTTGTGTGGCTGTCGTTAGCAACGGCTCTCCCCGCAGGCGAGGGTAAGCTGCGGCGGAAATTCGCATCCGTTGGCACGAGATAGGAGAACAAAAATTGTTAAACTTCTCATATTGACCTAAGAAAAACTGCAAACAGTGTATTGGCCCTCTCGCACTTTATTACGCCCTGAGTACGAATGCGTGAAAGAAAGCAGATATAAACAGTCGATGCAGGGTAGCTCCAGTACCAAGGCTTGATGGAAGCTGGCGGGGCACAAGCTCGCGCAACGACACTCAGCACACGTCACAGGCCAGCTATGTCTCCCAAAGCTAGCTTCGCCCAGAATCGGGTTGCCCTCGCCAATCTATACCACAGCACAGCACAACATGGCGCGCGTATCAACATCGTTCGGCACTGCGAGCGAATCAGCTGGAGCAGAAGTCGGCGAGCTATCGCAGATACTTAACCGATTGCAGGACTCGATTCTGCATCCCACCCCGGAGCGCGAGCGGCTCCTGCGACGAAGCTACATTGAGCGTGAAAAGCTGGCATCGGTAAGTCGTATAGACCTGTCCCTGGCGTCACGCACACTGTTGCTAAAACTTGCTCGGTTGAGAATCTGGAATTCGTAAATGCACGACTTTCAAGGCTAGAGCAGGATGCAGCAGCAGCGCCGTTCAAGTCCAATACTGGCCCAATTTTGGTCAAGCAGCGAGAGACCCTTGAGCTTCTACTCGATCGATTAAAAGATCTGCGCCAGGTACTTTCATCCACTCATTATTTAGTAAAGTCCAGTGACTTACGCGTTCTAGGTCGCTGCGGATGAAGACGAACTCGACGACGACAGCTCGGACGAAGAGGATCTCCTAGGCGATTTCATCCCGACCCCTAGCCAAAGCGCAGCCTCGACTGCCGAAGACACGGATCCGCAATATACACCTCCTGCACTCGACACAGAGCCCGATTCACCGATTATACAAGAGCAACCCCCATCGCCACCTCCGCCACCTCCCGCGGCCAGAGCCCCCGTCGAAGTGGCTGCTCCTGCGCCGACCCAAACAACCCAAACTCTGCGTGGCCGCCACGGCGCCGAGAATACTGCTTCTGCTGCGGCTACATCACACTCCTCGGCTCGGGCCGCGCTGTTCGCCAACCGACGCAAACCTGCGCCGCCACAAACATCAACGGCGACGGCCGAGGCTATTCTCGACCAGCAGCGCGCCGAGCAGGATGCGCTCTCCGACTCGATTCTGAAGATGGCAGGCGCGCTCAAGGCTAGCTCGCAGAAGTTCTCGACCACGCTCGAGGCGGACAAGGAAGCGGTGAGCCGTGCAGGCGAGGGCATGTCCAAGACGGAGCAGAGCATGGAGGCGGCCCGCGGTCGCATGGGCACGTTACGGAAGATGACTGAAGGAAAAGGATGGTGGGGACGCATGCTATTGTACGCTTGGGTTTACGGATTGATGCTGGTTCTGGTACTACTCGTATTTGTGTTCCCGAAACTGAGATTCTGAGAAGTGTCCAGAACCCGTTCAATGATTGCCAATGTATTAATTTGAGCCAGGGAGCTATATGTAGATGAAATGATACCACGAACTATTTCTGCCAGTCTGTTCGGCTTCTTCATACCGGTTCCTTCATGTCAACTTTTATGGCTCGTCCGGCTTCGTGGGCTGTGAAAGCTCCTTGTCTACCTCAGCCATGCTTTCAATTGGACTGCTGCTGCCATCTGAGAGGCGCGATTCGCTACTCGCTGGGTCTTTGATTTCGGTATGCTGAGTTATAGATGATTGATCGCAGCCGAACTCGTCACCGAGACCGATTGTCGCAGTCGCGTCATCGTGGTTATCATTGTCCTCCGTTGCATCTTTTCCAGCTACTGTGCCTTCTTCGGAGCTGTCTGCATCTGCCTCAGTGTCCACTTGCAGGGGCTTTTTTGCTGTATGTATTTCCAAGTTTGCGGCGACGCAATGGTCGTACGACAGGCACAGACGTCGGCCAACTGGCTTGCCACCTGTCTTAATCGGGAATCGCATGTTAGTCAACACCACAAATGGTTCGATCAGAATAGCTCACTGGCGGTGCGTATTGGAATACGGTTCTGTCGGTCGTTCCTTGCAGCAGCACTCGTTTCGGCCAAGGTATCTTGGTAGCTTTCTCGAAAAACTCCATGAACTTGTTCATCTCCTTGCGCCACTTCCCCGAACACGGGCTAGGGCGGTGATATGCAGGATCTGGGTCTCCTTTTCGCCGCATATATTTGACGGTGAACCAGTATAAATGAGGCTTCGCATTAGACTCCCACAACTACTCGCTGTATCAGCACTCAAGCGGAACCGAAGTGAGTGTAATATTCTAGTGGCTTACCGTCATAATGCGCCGCTCCATGAACTCGTCATCGTCGCAGGAATCGCGAGTAAGCTCAATCTGATAGAGAAAAAACTCTCGGTCTCGGTAAACATGGAAAAAGTCTGTGAAGAGGTTAGTCTTACAGAGCGAACAGGTGGCGGTAGAGCAACACGCACTTGGATTCACACTCCTCTCGCCTAGTCGTCGCCCGTTCTGTAGTCGCTTCCTCTCCCGTTCTTCTGCTCTCTGCTTCGCAAGAATTGTGCGCATTGAGTATTGCCGTTCGGGGAGACGCCTGTTTGCCACCGCTGAGAACTCCAACCAGTCATAGTGAACTATGTGGACGCGCTCGTGATCTCTCAACACCTGTTTGACTACCAGGTCGAGAAACCTTAGCAATGAAGAATGTGAAGACGACGAAATAGGAGGAAATGACAACAATACCTAGCGGCACTCGCTTCTTGAACTCTTCGTGTGTGCAAAGAAGATGGGTTACTTCTTCATCAAATGTTTCTGAGAATCGACCTTTTCGCAGGGATATCCATCTTCGCAGGTGCTCAAGCGTGATCGACGGTGGTGGTTTCTCTGCAATTGCGATCACGCGGTTTTTGAAGATCTGTTTTGGCATTGTAGTGTTCTTCTAGGGTAAAAGATTCATTAGTGAAAGGGGAATCGGGCAGCCGCTAAGGAGGCTTGATCGCTTGAGGGTGGAGATAATTGACCTCGCGTAGCTTGAAAGGCAGTGATTGAACGAGCAGAGAATAGGTATGATAAATCAAGAAGTCGGCGAAACTCACAGGAACTGAGTTGAAAATTCTTGTAACTGCAGCTAGTGACCAGCGTGCACGCATAGTTCGCAAAAAGTGTACTTGCGACAGCCGGCAGCTCCCTGGCAGTCAAGCTTGCATTGGTGCACATCGTCTTGCTCCGGACGTGACAACGCCATTCATGAACATAAACAATGAGCATCATTTCTATTTTACTTTCTAATGGTATTTTTTTTTTTGAAATCGCGACCCTATCTAATCGTCTTCGAGTTCTTGATGAACGCCTCAATCCTTTCAAGGCTCTGCTTGCCATCCTGTTCGACACCACTGCTGACGTCCACTCCGATCACCCTGTCAGCCAAATCACCAAGAGCCTTGACGGCCTCGGTCACATTCTCAGGGTTCAGTCCGCCAGCAAGGAACACTCGCAGGTTGGGATCATTCTCCAGGACAGCCTTGACCTTGGACACGTCTAGCAACTTGCCGGAACCTGCACCAGAATCGAGCAGGGGAACTGTGTGGAAGCCACGGAGGCCCAGGCCAACGTGGTCGGGCTTGAAGGCACGAATGACGGGAACAGGAATAAGATTAGACCACTCGATGGGCTCATCGCCGTGGAGCTGAACAAGATCTAAGCTGTACAGCTTCTGCTTTTCCAAGACCTCGCTGAGTGGCTGATTCTGGAAGATACCCACAAGACGTGGCCGCGAGCTCTGGAGTCTGCTGTAAGCACCTTGGAAATAGTCAGCAGCCCCTGCGACAGGTACCGAAAGCTCAGGTTGTGAGCTCGTTGTACCCTTGAAGGAGTGCACGGCCTCTGAAATGGCGAGAGCAGTCTCGTCATCGATGCAGCGCTTCGCTCCTGGAACCAAGCACATGCCCACAAAGTCAGCTTGTGACTCAACTGCCTTCTTGGCGGCGGCAGCGCTCCGTGTGCCACAGATCTTCACTAGAAGAGGTTGAATTTTTTCCTTCTTTGCAGCGGGGGCCTTGCCGGAGCACAGCTCGCTGATGAAGACGCTTGCATCCGGTGCTCTCATGATGGCCTCGCCTACCAGGACGGCATTGACGCCATCATTCTTGCACATAACAACATCGTCATACGTGTTGATACCGCTCAGAGCGCAAATAATGGTAGTGTCGGGAACCATGCTGCGGAGACGGCCAGTTGTATCCAAATCAACATCAAATGTCTCCAGGTTGCGGTTGTTGACACCAATGACCTTCGAGCCGATCTTGACGGCGATGGTCATCTCTTCCGCGTTTTGAACCTCAACCAAGGGTTCCATACCAAGAGACTGAGAGTATTTGTATAAGCGCTCGAGGGTTGCGACATCCAGCATCTTGACAATTAGAAGAACGGTATCGGCGCCAGCAAGTCGGGCTTCCAGAATTTGATACTCATCGAAAATGAACTCTTTGCGCAGAATGGCTGGTCGGTTCGGCATACCTTCCAGAACCTGACGCACTGCTCTGAGGTCCTCGATGCTGCCCTTGAACCATTCAGGTTCTGTGAGAACGGAGATGACACTGGCACCAGCCAACGCGTATTTTCTGGCTTGGACAGGGGCACGAACGTCAATGTTGAAGATACCCTTCGATGGAGAGCCACGCTTGATTTCTGCCATGAGAGAAACGTCGAATGGGGTTTGGCCGAGGCGCTTGACGAACGGCACGGCAGGCGGCGCGGCACCAAGGTCGTAGGCAGCTTGCAGATCCTCCATTCTTTGAGACGGAATTACTCGCTGAGCCTCAACGGCCGCACGACGGCTGGCGTAGATCTTTTGCAGAATGTTGTTGCTCTTGGAGGTGGCGGAGGTTGTGCCATTGGCGGGCTTCGAAGCCGCTTGCAAACGGGTGTTGTCCTCCCAGGTACCTCCCTGCATCTGTAGAAAGTTACGGATCATGGTGCGGCCATTCTCGGTCAAAATACTCTCTGGATGAAATTGGACAGCCTCCATTGTGTATTCCTTGTGGCGAACACCTTGGATGATGCCCCGACTGCCATCCGGCTTGGCAACCCAGGATGTGACTTCAAGGCACTCAGGGAGTGTAACAGGCGAACCGGCAAGAGAGTGATATCTAGTTATAGGGATTTCTTGCTCCAGACCCTGGAAGACACCCTTGGCATCGTGAGTCAAAGGCGACGTCTTGCCATGCAGCCACTCCCCAGCCGAGTTAACCTCGCCACCGTAGACGTCGAAGATGCATTGACTGTGAGAAGTTAGCAGATATCCATAAACGACTAGAATTTCGATATGTTCTTACAGGCCCATGCAGACGCCAAAGATGGGGATCTTGCCCGCAAAGTGGCGAATAGCATCTCTGCTGATACCGGAATCCGTGGTGGGATGGCCCGGACCGGGACTAATAATGAGCTGAGTAGGATTCTTCTTGACTAGCTCGTCCAGCGTAATCTTGTCGTTACGGATGACATGGACCGTGGCGCCCTCGAGGGTCAGATATTGGTAGATGTTCCAGGTGAAAGAGTCATAGTTGTCGATAAGAACCAGGTTTGACGCCGTGGAAATTGGTGCGGAGCGCTCAGCCTCGCGAGGCGAATGATCGATAATGTCGGGAGCCGGCATTGTAAATGAGGCAACAGCTGCAGCTCTATTGTTACAGAGAAGGATTGTCTCGCGAGCCCAAGATGTGTCACCTCTCAACGATAAAGATTGAAATCGGCAAATGTACTGTGTCTCTAATTCCAGTATACTGTACAGATCCGCTGAGTTATGCAGCCGTCCACAGTGCGGATTTTCACGCTATGACTAATGGTGTTCCGATTCAGCAGTTGACAGGGCCCTCCCCTCCAGGGCTTGGTCCAGTGGCGGCTTAGCGGATGGAGCCTTGCTTGCAGGCCAGATCAGCGCCGAAGCCGCCCGCACCGTGCCTGTCAAGCAGCAGCCAGCCCCGGCCCGGCTGATTCTCGGCTGGCAGCAGCTCCCAAAAAAAAGTTGGCCCACTGAGCTTGAGCTCTTGTTGTAGAGTTCGCGGTACTACGGCGCGTCAATCCCAACACCCTATAATCTCGACTAAGGTGATGTGTTGTCTGCCACTGCCACCGTATTGATGACAGTGGCAATGGCTCCCTTGTCGGATCGCATCTATTTCCCCTCCCTGGAGGAATGTCTTTCAGGGAAGAAGGTGCTGCTGTAAGCTTTCGCAGTTGCAGAGTCGCTAGGCACAGCGCATTCAATCAAGGCTAACTCTTCAAAATACAGGTCATGGAAGCTTGTCACAACCGCGCTTTCGGATAACTCAGGCCGCCTTCAGCGTAGCAATGCTATCTCCGAATTCTTTTCTGATGAATACGTACACGGATTGCTTAAGAACCCCATCGCTGCCTTCTCGCCCCCCGACGATGCCTCAAAGAAAGACTTCGAAACGAAGACCGCGCCGATCAATGTTACCTCTGCTTCGACCCACAGATTTGACATCAAGATTCTCAAGGAAGATGCCGAGTGGTTGAGCAAGAACGCCAAAACTAATCTTGTCGCTGCGTTGCGCGTTGTCATCGCAGAGCACCAATCTCGGTCTTCGCGCCATCTCACCGGACCTCTTTCATCACAAGATGCTACCAATCTGCATGAAGCTGCTGGGCTTAAGGATGGCCAAAGCGCGGCATTCTTATCAGACTTGGGCTCTGCCGCTGCATTGGATGCGGACGAAATCTCGACCGCATTCGAGAAGCAAGACTCCCGTCGCACGCGGCTGTTCGAAACCCTTCTCAGCGAACGCCGACACTATATGATGGCCATCGACTACGTCAATTCCGTGAAATTGTTTGGACGGCTTCCCATGTACGCACCAGATAACGAGACAATAAGCGAATCTTTCAAATTTGGCGCGCGACCGACCAAAGAACAGATCGAAGCTCTCCTTCCCGCCTACTTCAAAGTGCTGACCGACTGCACCGGGCGCATCGAATCGGGCTTGCTTGCGACTACAGACGATGCATTGCTTTCAAACGATAAGACAGAAATCGAATGGCTGCGGACGCTTTTTACGGAAATTGTTCATGCGCTGTCTGTCATTTTTCAACTTGTGGATAGCTTGGGCGACGAGTTTGCTCCTCCCAGCTCCGTGACGCAATGGTTCTCCTTGATGGAAATGTACAACTTCTTTGAATCAGTACAGCCCATACATGAGAGCATTGCTGAGCTGATAACACCGCTCAGAACACTCGCTACTGCTGTTTCAGTGATCATGCTGAAGCCTAAGCGCTCGCTTAGTTACTTGAACGAGAAAGATGAAGATTCTGGGCAACCTGACGATACTTTCGATTCATACTTGCTGTCGTCTGAGGTCCTCGAGCAAATCCACAAGTGTGTTCTCAACGCCGCGAGCATGGACAATGAGAGCGCAACCCCCGCCATCTTTACTTGGGCTCTGCTCCTCCACAGACTGAATGCATCCTATCATAGTCGTACAGAGAAGAGAGATAACCTGCTGCAGCAGAATGCGAGAGAGAGATTCGAGGCCGGGGAAGTCGCGCGGCCAACTCTCGGTCGACGAAACTCTGCTGGTAGCATTTTCTCAATCGAGTCCACTAAGTTTGATAACTTTTTGGAAAATGCTGCTACTCCGCGTGATGGTCAGTTCGTGGAGCAGCTGGCTTCTAGTGTAACCCATGGTGGGCGAGTGTTTAACACCATGGGTGCCATGGCAGATGCGCTTGGACCGAACGTCTCGGCTTGTGCATCTCCGTTACTGAGCTCGCGCATTCGTCTTGTCTTCGCTGAAGTTCTGAAAATTAGCTATGGCTATATCAGTTATCAAGCGGATAGTCTTAGCTGCCTTTTCGGCTTATTGTCGCCTGGTCGCGGCTACTGGGACTTGTCATCAATCGAGAGCCTCCGCGCATCTGGTGATGCCGTTTCCTCGTTTATCAACGACGACATTCTCATGGAATGGTATTTTCAACAAGCAATGGACCGATATCCCTACGAATTTATGCCGTTCATCTCGCTTTGCAAGTCACTCTGCACTGTTACTGGAGAGCTAGACGATCAACGCTATTCGGATGTGTTGAATCTCCTGCGCAACACGCCCGGACTGACACTTAAGCTGCCGAAGGGCTTTCAAGGATATGAGCTCGTTCATGAAGATGAGAACACAAACTCCATTTCATTGACTCACGAAATTCCTCTTATTACTCTTTCGTCTTCTTGGAAAAAGAGACAAATGGATGACGATGCGTATCGTCTGCCTCAAGGAACACAAGGCCGTTTTATCACAGACAGTGGACGACTGGCAATGGTAGAGTACCCACACTCGACTCTGTCGTTGCTCGGTCGCCGCCTAGAAATTTATCTGATGAAAGAGGGATACCAATGTCAATTTGCATCTCTAGAGCCTGGCGAAATTGCAGAAGTTGTTGAGCTGTTTGCGATTCTGATTCGAATGGAGTACCTCAAGCTGGCCGGTAGCCCCGACGCGTTAATTCGCCGCGAAGACGATATCCTTTCGGAGGCAAGCAAACACATCAGCGGCGGAAAAGACATTGTCACTGTTGTCTGCGAAACCATGGATTATTTCATGCAAGAGGAGCTGGCTATGACGGAGGAATCTGCTATCAATGTCATCACCTCTTGCATCAAGTTTTTGGACGCCATTTTGCCGGTTCAGCCCAGCCGAGTTTGGTCCTACCTCGCTCGCAGCGAACTACTGAGCTCCGAGTCAAGAGCTGGCAAGCTATCCAAGCTTACTGGCAGTCTGGACCTTGTATCTGAGCGCCTCGATTTCTTGAACTCTGCACCTCGTTTCTTCTCCAACGTCATTGACACAGCACTGGCATCCGGTGTGCAACGGCAAGCCGGAAGCAAAGCACCTAGCCGACAACAGGAAATTAACCCGTGGCTTGGTACGTCCGATAAAGTATTGTCCAAAGTCAGCCTGGCTGTGGCCAATGCCGGAGTTGATATATTCGAGAATACTTCGACTTGGCGTTTCGATACAGAGATAAGCCGTGTTTCTCTCTTGAACAGCGTCGTGCCTCTGCTCGATAAGATTATCCACCACAGCTTCAGCATGGGCAAGTCGAGCGAAGCGGATAACCTCACAGTCTGCCTGAAACCAGCGGCTACGTATGTCATCGACTGTTTTCTTTCGCCCTCTAGCGGGACGCTGAGATTCCAGCCATTGCTCTACTCTTTTATCTCAGCGCTCCTGACCCCCGAGTCTACTCTCTACCCCTCGAAATTTAGCCTTGTTCGCACCGAGGTCGAGTCTGTTCTGAAACTGGCCACCTCGCTACTCCGCGCTGCCAGCTACCTCGAGCGCTCTTCCACAATGCTAGAGAACTACCTCTTCAAAAGCTCGACATTACTAGCTCGCCTGTGCGCAGTCTCGAATCTCTTCCGCACGCCTATCCTGTCACTCCTCCAGGCACTAGTCTCGAATGCGGGCAAAAGCTCTAGCGAGCCTCCGTCCCTGCTGGGATATCTTGGGCCGCAAGTATCAAAATCCTTCATCACTCTGCTTTCAGGCCTTGGTGAGCCATATGCTCTGCAGACCGATGTTGAAACGACCTGGAGATTTTTCTCCTCAATTTTGCGGAATCGCCAACAGTGGATGTCCAACTGCCTTCTTACTGGCCAGACTCCACGAGAGGCTATGGCGAAAGACACCAAGAAGACAGACATTTTGGATGATTCTGTTTTCGCAACAGCTCTACTGAAATTGAAAAACATCGAAAAGTTGGAGCCAAGCGAGTCGCTTGCGATTTTGGATTTCGTGGCGTCTGCGCAGAATTACTGGCCGTGGACCATCTTTACATTACAGAAAGATACGTCCTATATGGATGGTTTGCGATCATATGTGCGAGCGTTGAAGCCTTCACATCTCGTCGTGAAGAACGACAGCATTCGTGCTTGCCGCGAAGCCCGACTAGCCGCATACATCGCTGAAACTTTTGCAATGCAGCTATACCATTCGCGCCACTTGGGAAGCGCTGAAGACTTGGCCAAAAAACTGATCAACGATCTAGACTATTATTTGCGTGATGGTGTTGAGGCAGCTGGATACAACAAGTCGTTGCACAACAATTTTGCAAAGAACTTTGCCAATAAGTACTATGGCTGCTCAGTTGAGAACTTCAAGCGTACGCCTTTGGAGCCGGGCCACCTCGGATCTGACTATTACTACGACTTGGAGCAGGCTGATATGATGCTGAGATTTGACCCCGGGTGGCTTGGGCGAAAGGCGAATGGATTCAAAAATGAAATGGAGCTTGCGAACACAAATCTATCGCTGGTCGACGCTCAAATCGCCCTGTTCCATTCTTGGGAGTTCTTGCTCGTTGAATTGAGCACCTGCCTGCCTACCAACGAGACTGTGAGCAAGCAAATGCTGCAAGTCGCGCAACAATGTCTTAACGCAAACCAGAACGTTCCTGGTCCAGAAAGCATCTTTTTGAAGTTGGTACAAGATCGTGCCAACTTGGCGTTGGTACTTGTGCAGCGTCTTGCTAAGGCGAAGCTCCCTGTCCAAGACGTCAATCAGATGCTCAGCACATTGGTCGGCACAATGAGCGGTGTGGATGAGCCTTTTGCCAGCAGTTCTATTGTATATTACCGAGTCCTTCTGAAGGCTCTGTTTGTTACCCTTCGCGCATACCACACAAGTGGTGAGAAGAACGACAAGGGTGAAGACAGCGCTCCAGACTCGCCTATCAACCTGGGCGGCTCCTCTGTGTCGGTCACTCAAACAGTACTAAGTCTACTGGACAGTGTTGTTGGACGTGGCTTCCGCGCACTGGTTAGCCTGATTCATGACGGCGATGCCGAAGTCTATCCAGAGGATCTGGGCTTGCTCACAGCCATCATGCAGGCGGCCCTGTCGCTGCCCACGATCGATCAGTCGCAAACACAAGTTCTCAACATCATGGCCACTCATGACGTCGTCAATGCAGCGACTTCGCTCTACTCCTGGGCCGACCAGCTGGCTATTCAGGGTGACCCGGTCTATGGTGAGCTTGCCATCTTGTTCTTGCTAGAGCTGTCCACACTTCCTCTTGTGGGAGAGCAGCTTGCTTGTGACGGCATCCTGAGCAATATTCTGTCAGCCAAGATCACAAAGGTGATGCTCAAGTCCAACATTTCGCCCACTTCAGATGCGCCGATCGCTCAACGTTGCTACGGAATTTGGGTCAAGGGTCTGCTACCGCTGATGCTCAACCTGCTGACATCCCTCGGCGCAGCTGTGGCACCTGAAATTATCTATGTGCTTAACCAATTTTCTCACTTGCTAGAGGCAAGCATAGACCGCTTCGAAGCACCGGGCGCTAACCGAACGGGTGCCAAGTCCTCAAATCAGTACATCACATTACTTGGCACGTCAGAGATTCACTCCTTGGCTCTTATAACTCGTGTTCTTTCCGCGCTTCGAGCAGCCAACAGCCGTGATATTGATGCTGTCAAATGGGACTCGAGCGGTCTTCTCGAGAATGTTGATTATTGGTTGTCCAGCCGCCGACTGCTCAAGGAGAAGCTCCTTCCGCTTGGCCAACGGGAGATGGAGTGGCGTACGATGAAAATTAGCGCGGGAGCTAGCGAGAACGTACTGGAGGCAAAGGTTGTTGCTCAGCTTGAGATTGTGCGAGATGTTCTGGGTGACGAGTTGGAGTAAGTGGGAGAAAGAAGGGTTTATCATTTATTGTATTTGTGTGTGAATGGAAGAGCCGAGCAGACGCAACTGGCAGTATTGATTCTGGCGTTGGTTATTGGGACTTCGTGTCGTGTTGTTCATTAAGAAAGCGGACCAGTAAAAGATAGCAAGATATGAAATTTGGGAACTTGGGGATTATAGTCAAGACTAAGGAATACATCCACCCTGTATAATTACGTGCAAGACGTTGCTGCGAGTCCGGTAGTAGATGTGAGAGGATATTTGGATTGTAACTACTATAGTTGGTGATTTTTAATAGTACACTATGATTTGCATCGAACCTTTCGATGCCTGCTTCTGCCACTTGGTCGTTACAGGATTCTCCGGCCCCAGCTCTGGGCTTCCGATGCTATTTTCCTCCTGTCGCCTCCACCGAACAAGACAAGTTTACAGTGCTGTATTCCAACAGTCCTAATACCATTATTCATACAGCCAGAGCGCTCTTCGTCGACTCTTTTGTTTTTCTCTTTGCTATTATATTCAAAAAAAATTGTTAGCGCGATGGCGCTGCTGCTTTAGTTTTGCATCGACTGGCTGAGCTGGGCGTTGTGCTCCTGGAAGCGGTCGCTGACGCGCTGCTGGGTGGCCATCCACTTGAGGACGCAGCGGTTGATGCAGCCGTTTTCGCGGGAGGAGAGGGCCTTGGAGGTGAAGTCATCGACGCAAGAGGTGAAGCAGTGGTCGACGAGACCGCCGAAAGCCTGCGATGAGTCTAAGTGTTAGCTCTAGTGCTCTCTCTTCTCTTCTTTTTGTCTTATCTGGAGGAATTCCGCCATCGCATTTGGGAAGTAATGTCACGTACGCCCATAAACTCCTTGACCTGGCGCTTCTGCATGCGCTGCTCCAGGGTGCGCTGCTCGGCTGCGGAAAGCCTGTTGTCATCATGGTCAGCTCTGTCTGGTCCCTATTTCAGGTTGTCGCATCGTCGCGCCTGACACGGTGGTCGTTGTGGAGGCAATCGGCTGCATTTCGAAAGGGGAGAAGGCGTACATGTCCATTTTGGCTGATTTAGATGAGAAGAATGGGAAAAGTTGGTGGTGAGAGTTGTGGTTGCTGTTGGTATGTAGCTGTAGGGATGACGCTGGTGATGAAATTTCGCAGAGCGACACTCCCGTCCGTCCTTATCGGGAGCTTGCGCTTGTCGATAAGCCGAAAGGGGAAACTTGGCAGCTGGTGCGTCACGTGGAACAAGGTAGAACACTGTGATTCTCGATGGGCCGGGATTGCATGAAGGGAAGTCTCGAATGAATACTTCTCATAAAGCGATGAAACTCGAACACAATAATCTTCTAGAAATTTTGTCAAATTATTTGGGGCACCATTGGATGCGTAGTGACGACACCTATGCTGAGCTGTCTAGGCACTGTTACAAGGGATGCAGCCACTAACGGCTAAGTTGACGACACTGACGGATACCTTAGGTAAAGCTTGAAATGATTTGTCTAAAGCACAGCCAGAATACAACTTCATAAGAACATAGGAAGATGAGATTGGCATACACCAGAGGGCACAAACACTACAATCGCAGTACTCTGTACCTTATCCCAATGTCCCAACTCCTTGTACGTAACGCTGCCCTAGCTTATTGGCTAGCTCTCCAGGGAGACCCTTGGGCCGATGCTCTCCGATGCGACGCCCCCACTAATAAACTGCCTCGTCTCAAGTCTCAACATTCTGTGTGACCGCAATCTAGACATCAACGCCTTGTCGGAGCAATCATTTGTCGATTAACCCCCTGTTTCACCGTCCAGTCGCAAAGGACCCCGATATACACAACCATGGCGGCAGCCGAGATGCTACCGCGCTTCCTATTGCCGCGCCTCAGCTGGCAGCCCGCGGCCCCTCGCCGTCTGGCGATGGCGGCCTCGCCACTGGCCACCCGCCAGCTCCAGCACTCCAACACACGACGACCTCAGCTGCCCTCGACGGCGGCGAAGCGCAGCCCGGTCCTGTCGCGCGCCTTTCACGCCACGTCTATGCGCGCGCGCGACCACCACTTTGACACGCTCAAGTTTGTCAAGCGCCTCCGCGACGAGGGCTTCACCGAGGAACAGTCGGTGGCCATGATGAAGGTCCTGAGCGACGTCATTGAAGAGAGGTAAGGCTCCGACCGTCGCTCGCGACCAAACATGCAAAATGCTTACCTACTGAATGCAGCATCCAAAACCTCACCCGCACAATGGTCCTCCGCGAGGACTCGGCCAAGGCCACCTACACCCAAAAGGTCGACTTCGCCAAGCTGCGCTCCGAGCTCCTCTCCGCCGACAGCACCGAGACCAACACGACGCGCAGTGCCCACGAGCGCCTCACCAACGACATTGCCAAGCTCAACAGCCGCCTGCGGGACGAGGTCTCGCGCACCCAGGCCAGCGTCCGCCTCGACCTCAACCTCGAAAAGGGCCGCATCCGCGAGGAAGCCCTCAGCCAGGAGCTCAAGATCAAGGAGACGGAGACCAAGATTGAGCAGGAGGTGGCCGCGCTCCGCGAGAAGCTCGAGCAGGTCAAGTTCCAGACCCTGCAGTGGCTGATGGGCGTCTGCACGGGCTTTGCCGCCGTCCTGCTCGGTGCCTGGAGATTGCTCATGTAAACGGCCTGCCAGTTGGTCGCTTTGTTTTGATTTCTCTGTTGCTTCTTGCTCGTACATTCGACAACATCGCAGAACGGATGTGAGGTTCCTTGGGTAATGGTCCGCTTGTTTCTACGCACAGCGCTTGTGCCTTTCCTTTGTCATGATATGAAGCCGATGAAGCCATATAGCTATCAATAGGCATAACATAATACATACCAACAATATATACCTCAACTCCAATATTTATCTTCAATTACAGTAGCAAAATTTGGTTGTTAAGAACAGGGTAAACGTGATTACACATGATCCGCATAATCGCCCTTCACTAGACTTGACGAGCGCGCCTTTCGATGAGCTCGGAATGTAAACGAGTGGATGGTTTCTTATTATGCCCCTTATGAGGTCTTTCATTCTTCTTAAGCTCCTAGTCCTTCAAAGGCGCCTTTTAGCTTCTTTATTTTTGCCTGTTTCTTATCAATTTGCCTCCGTCATCCGGCGCCCTCTACATCGCCCCACTACTATGAAGCTCTACCTCATCCTCCATCATACGAAACCATATTCTCAAGCTTGCAACTCAAGACCATAACCCGCATAATTGAAACCATGACAGGCTCTGAAAAGCCCAGATTTTTACTGCTAGGCAGCCTTGAGCTGTTAGCCCCCCTTTACGCAAGTACTCATTGCCAATCGAGACATATCACTAACACCCCGCACCAGTGCTCACGATGCATTGGCCTCTGTTGCGCAGATTGGCGGTATGATTCAGCCCACAGCCACCAACAGGGCCGAATTTCTGGCCGAGTGCCAATCGGAAGCGTTTTCAGGAGTCGAGGCTATCTTTCGCACCTATGGCTCTGCGCGCATCACGGGCCTCTTTGACGAGGAGCTCGTCGCAGCGCTTCCCAAGAGCTGCCGCTTCGTCTGCCATGAAGGTGCGCACCAACAGCTTCCCCGAGCAGATTTTCCTTACAAAACTTTCACCTCCCATACGGAATTTGCTAATAGCATGTGATTCTTGTGTTTATAGGCGCTGGATACGACCAAATTGATGTTGCCGCGTGCAGGGCTCACAACATCCGCGTCTCCAACACACCGACCGCCGTCGATGACGCCACCGCCGACGTGACGCTGTTCCTCATCCTCGGCGCCCTACGCAACCTCAACGTATCCATGAAGACGCTGCGGGAGGGCATCTTTCGCGGCGCCAGCGGGCCCCAGGGCGACGTCAAGCGGCTGCCCGCGCTGGGCCACGACCCCCAAGGCAAGGTCCTCGGCATCCTGGGCATGGGCGGCATCGGGCGCAACGTCGCGACAAAGGCGCGCGTGTTCGGCATGAAGGTGCGCTACCACAACCGCAATCGGCTGTCGCCGGAGGAGGAGGACGGCGCCGAGTACGTCAGCTTTGAGAAGCTGCTGGCCGAGAGCGACGTTTTGAGTTTGAACCTGCCACTCAATGTAAATGCACCCCGTTGTTTCTCTCTTGGCTATATATGTTGTTTTTTTCCGAGAGGTGATGTAATACTGACTGACAATGTTAGCCCAAAACACGACACATCATCTCGGCCAAGGAGTTTAGCATGATGAAGCGCGGTATCGTCGTCATCAACACGGCGCGCGGCGCAGTCATGGACGAGGCCGCGCTTGTGGAGGCCCTTGATTCGGGTATTGTCTCCAGCGCCGGGCTTGATGTATTCGAAAACGAACCAGAGGTACACCCGGGTCTGCTGGCCAATGATAGGGTCATGCTGCTGCCGCACATGGGCACTTGGACAGAGGAGACGGAGACCAAGATGGAGGAATGGGCGCTGGACAATGTGCGGCTCGCTCTGCAAGAAGGCAGGCTGAAGAGCATTGTGCCAGAACAAACGGACATGCAGTAGAGTTTAGACTAGGTAATACCCACAGCAACATCTTCATGCAGGAGTGGAACCCTTATTTTAGAATCGCCTGTATTATGGGAATCTAATCGGCCACGGTTGACGGGCCTATGGTGAGCGTCGCCTCAAGGGTCAACTGCTCAAACTATGTATAATTTCATCTCTCGTTCCGGGGGGAATCATTACCAAAGCAATTGCAACGCCATTTGTTGAAAGGGCACATTCCTGGCCAGCCTTATTCCAAGGCAGTGGCAGCACGGATGCCAACATCATATAAACAAAAGAAACCAATATATTCCCCCATACTTTTTTTGCCCAACCCATATGCCTCGCAAAATTATGCTGTTGAAAACACAAGTGTACCCCAATATGCTGTGTATGGTAAATCGTTACACGTCAAACGAGTTCCGGTTGAAAGGAATCTCTGGCTTGGGCCGTTATTATTACAGTGCGATCTCCGCTTAGTAGCGGTAGATGTCGCTCTTGAAGGGGCCCTCGGAGGGGAGGCCGAGGTACTCAGCCTGGACGGAGCTGAGGGTGCTGAGCTCGACCTGGCAGTGAGCAAGGTGGAGACGGGCAACCTCCTCATCGAGAATCTTGGGGAGGACGAAGACGCCAATCTCGAGAGCACCAGTCTTAGCGAACTCGACGTACTTCTTGCCCCAGGCCTCATCCTTGGCCTTGTACAGAGCAATCTGGGCAAGGACCTGGTTGGTGAAGGAGCAGGACATGACGAAAGAGGAGTGACCAGTGGCACAGCCAAGGTTGACAAGACGACCCTCAGCCAGGAGGATGATGTGGCGGCCAGAGGGCATCAGGAAGCGGTCAACCTGGGGCTTGATGTTCTGGACAGAGGAGGCGTTCTTCTTGAGCCAGGCAACGTCGATCTCAATGTCGAAGTGACCAATGTTGCAGACGATGGCATCGTTGGGCATGGCCTCGAAGTGGACACCGGTAAGAATGTCACGGCAGCCGGTGGTGGTGACGAAGATCTGACCAATGGAAGCAGCCTTCTCCATGGTGGTGACCTGGTAGCCGGCCATGGCGGCCTGGAGGGCGTTGATGGGGTCGATCTCGGTGACGATGACGCGGGCACCCATGCCGTGGAGGGCCATGGCGCAGCCCTTGCCGACATCACCGAATCCGGCGACGACAGCGACCTTGCCAGCAATCATGACATCGGTAGCACGCTTGATACCGTCAATGAGAGACTCGCGGCAGCCGTAGAGGTTGTCAAACTTGGACTTGGTAACGGAGTCGTTGACGTTGATGGCGGGGACGAGGAGCTTGCCCTCCTTGAGCATGCGGTAGAGGTGGTGGACACCGGTGGTGGTCTCCTCGGAGACACCGTAGCAGTCCTTGAGCTGCTCGGGGTACTTGGAGTGGACGAGGGAGGTCAGGTCACCACCGTCATCGAGGATGAGGTTGAGCTTCTTGTCGTCCTTGAAAGCAGAGAGCTGCTGCTCGAGGCACCAGTTGTACTCGTCCTCGGTCTCACCCTTCCAGGCGAAGACAGGGACACCAGCGGCGGCAATGGCGGCGGCGGCGTGGTCCTGGGTGCTGAAGATGTTGCAGCTGGTCCAGGTAACCTCAGCACCGAGGGCAGTGAGGGTCTCGATCAGGACAGCAGTCTGGATGGTCATGTGCAGGCAGCCAGCGATGCGGGCACCGGCGAGGGGCTGGTCGGCAGCATACTTCTGGCGAATGGCCATGAGACCGGGCATCTCGTTCTCGGCGAGCTCAATCTCCTTGCGGCCAAAGGCGGCAAGAGAGAGGTCAGCGACCTTGAACTTGTGGGCGGGAGCAGACATGTTGTGTGGTAGGAGGGGAGAGGGGAGGTAGATGAAGAATTGATAAAAAAGAAGAGAAGATGAAAGGATGAGAATGAAGAAGAGAAATCGAGGGGAAGGACGGAAGAGAGAAAAGTTAGAACTGGCCAGCAGAAATAAGGCGGGCGGGACAAAGAGGGGCAGCGTCGGATTCCGGTGGTTGAGCTGGCGGGCGGTGAAAAAAAAAAGGCCCTGGGAGAGAGACAGGTACGAGCTGAGTGCGCACAGCAAGTACATGCGAGCCAGGTACCCTGGTTTTAGTTTTTAGTGGTGCCCAGCAATGGAGGGGTAAAATTTGCGTTGCCCCAACACAGGGAAGGCGGGGCAGCGAATCTCCAGACCAATCTACCATTGTAATCAAAAGCTACAGGGCATCTCTGCCGGGCACAGGGCATGTACGGGTCCAGGCTCTGTTTTGCATCTCTCTTGTTTCTGCAGCCAGAGATGGTGAGGAGTTCGGATTGAAGCTATTGAAGCTGGTTATCGGGTTCAGTTCTTATGTACCCCATGCTTTCTATCATCACGTAAAACATGGACACGGCGGGTATTTCGCACAGGCCGCGGCATATTACCTATCTAGAACAACGTTCAACGTGGCCAGCCCAGGGAGCTCACTGGACCGCCCAGAAACCAGGCGTCCACTCCACGCTTCTAGCTACTTTTGGCCCATGTACCTTTTGTCCTGTCCTGCCCCTCCCCTGCCGAAATGTCTGCCTGCACTATTCCCTCAATGTACCCGAGTACGAGAGCGCGATAGTCCGAGCATCACGTACTGCGTTATTAAGAGCTGGTCTTGACCGGAAAAATGGCATTCGCTGCGAATTCTGTGGCCGTCCACGCATAGCCACAGTAGTCACAACATGCTTCATATCAGTGGTGAATCGTAAATAGTATATTCCTTCGAATGGCTTCTATTAAGCCAGGCTCGCCAAGCTACGGCAACCGCAGCTCTATTCCGCCAGTAATGGCGGCTGCTTCTTGCAGAGACTATGTGTTTATAGCATCATCCAACAGCGTACCTATCGGCAGAGCTTAGTCCTTGCCGTCACGTAGACTTCACACAAGACATCGCCTCTACCCAATGGGGTCAACTCGACGCCACCCTTCTTTACTTTCAAAGGTAGGCTGTAACTGCCATTATATTCCATCTTGTTCCGGAACGCCGCTAATGCAACACAATCCAGCATGTATCATGTTCCTCCCGCTCGTCTCTCATGACATGCATACCCAGCCCAGTGAAAATGTCTATATCCATCTTTTTGCTGTGAATTCTTTTCCCATTTTACTTGTTATATCTCCATCCCAAATTTACTGGGGGAGAAGGTTCTCCCGAACAGCAAACATCTTCGACGTAATACCAGCCGTGAAACCATCAACCTGCTTGCCGTACTGCTCAACCTGCTTGGCGTTGAGCATACCCTCCAGGCGGCTAGGCTCCTGGGGCAGCTTGAACAGCCTTTGCCACTCGTCCTCGGGAAGGAGAGTCTGCTTGGCCAGGGTGCGCTGAGCATTCTCGGCCTTGCGCTTGGTCTGCCACTGCGAAATCTTGGTCTGCTCACGAGCGAGCTGGCGCTGGTAGAACTGGAAGTTGTTGAGGTCGGTGTAGTGCGACTCGATGCTCTCCAGGAGCAGGTCACAAGTCTTCTCCAGGTAGGGGTCGATGGAGACGTCGAGGTTATCGATGTTGGGGTAGAGGGGAGCGTGGATGGGCTCGCGCTCAAGATCGGCCAGCGTCGTGGGCTTCTCAAGGTCCTCTTGCGAGGGACCAGATGGGATCTGGTGGAGGAAAGAGGTGAGGAGATGAGTGTTGTGAACGTTGACGGGGATCTCGGCAAGGATGTCCTTGAAGGTGAGCTTCGACTTTTGCAGGCTATATATTTGTCAGTACAGTTGGCAACCCTCGTCGTGTCGCCTACTCGTCATACCTCTCGGTGGTGAACTTGGCCTCCTTGTAGGCGCTCATGAAAGTGCTGGTGAGACGGAACGCGCGCAGGGTCAGGTTGCCCTGGGAGCTTCTGCTGGTATCATAGACAAGAGCGACGGTCTCGCTGTGCTCCTTCTGGTAAAAGTAAAGGTTCTCGATGAAGCCAATGTTGACAAAGTTGCCCATGGTGGCGCTGGTGTAGAAACCAACGTTGTTGGCGTCGATGTTGACCTCCTTAAGATGACGGATCATCTCGTTCTGGTACGTAATGTTGGACTTTTGGCGAGGAGCAGCGGCGGCGATCATGGCGGCGTCGTTCTGGTGGCTGTCCGTAGCGGACGAGTCGACGGTGGGGAAGGGAAATGTGTTGGTAATCTCGAGGACGTTGTTCTGGTCCATGCCAACGAGGGCACCGGTGGCCATGCTAGGGAAGTTGGTCGAGCAGTGCTTCGCAATCTTCATAATCACCTACAGTCGCACACCAGGTTAGCGGGCGTGAGGGGGAAGGGCGACGCGAGGTGGGGCATGAAGCAACTCACGAGAGCTTCGACCTGCACGGCCTGGATAGGCGCGTCGGTGGTAGTGTCGGCCATGATTTCGGATTCGAGAGAAATATCGTGCGCTGGCCGTAGGTGATGCTGCAGGGCGGAATCCGGGCGCTGGGCGTGGGCTGCAAAGGGTGACCGTGTTCGCTGGCGTGGGCGTGAAATATCGAACTTTTTCGCTCCTGCGTGGATTTGTGGGCGGTTGTGGGTGGAAAGCGGTCTATCGTGGCAGAATGCGGGGCGTTACGTCTGGTGCCGCCAGGAGCCCAAACGCGGGGACAGCAACATTCACTCTCCATCATCACCATCGCCCAGGACAACATCGATTTATCTCTCAGCACTGCACGAGGTATTGTGCCCAAAACCAGTGATCTCACTGCTAACATCTTTGGAAAAAATGTATTCTCTATTTTTAAAAAAAGCATCTATAGCGATAGCTAGGGGTTTTGACGAATTTATTTGCGCTCTGCACGCAATTCAACAACCCAAAGCTTTCACTGTTGCAAAAGGCCTCGTTTGAAATCATGAAATAATGGAGTCGCAAAACCGATTCACGGCAACCCAAACCAACTCCAAAAAAAAACTGATAATTGTGCTTCGCCGGGGAAAAAAATGTTTCAGAATGCTCACAGACATCGCAGTCTCGCCGCTCAAGCGTCGTCAGTCCAAGGAACAATCTCCCAATCCTCAGCGTTGTTGCGGATGGTGAGACGGTGCTGGTCAATTTTCCAGTACGCATACAACGACCGGGTAGACATGGCCGCCTTCCTGTGAGCGGGGCCGCGTCCTCCAGCAAAAGCGTCTTCCTTGGAACGCCAAAGGCATGTGGCCAAGTTTCGCAGCTCCGAGTCCGGGGAGCCAAACCAGTACCTGCGACATGTCAGCTTTGCGGGCGCCGGAGGCGAGGGGGCCGGGGTCAGTTGACTCGGCAGAGGGAGAGGGTGCGGTGCGACATACTTGAGAAATCCGCCACTTTCGACGGCTTCGAGATGGGCAGCCTTGTCGAGCTCGCCCAAATGGCTGTAATCGGTACTGGGCTTGATTTGCGAGCGAAAGGCGACAATGTAAAAGGTGGCATCCTGATACCGTTGGCCGTATATACTCACAAGCGACTTGAGACGGGCCATGACATCCGCCCAGTTGAAGGACTCGTTGTACGACGCAATGGCGTAGTCCTCGCGAGTTGCATCGAGCGTGCTGAGCGCCTTGGCCAGCAGCGCATTCTCATAGTCAAGCTTGGTGAGATCGAGTTGATGCTTAAGCTCAGTGTACGGAGACTGCACGATAAAGCGAGGCTCACTCCATGGCTTGACGTCGTCGAGACTACCCTCTACTACGTCTTTGCCGAGTTTGGGGGGCTGAGTTGGAAGCAGAGTTGCTACCTGCTGGGCGGCCATTTTTGCTGTTGGGTGGGATGGACTGGTGATAATCCGCGTCGCAAAGCGAACTTTCTAATGTTGCTCTACAGATGCGAAATGATGCGGTGCAGAAACGACGATTCGAATTGTCGAGGAAAATATCAATTGATCGAGACCACAACTGAAAAAAAAAGCAGGCAGAAAAAAATCGCAAGGACGAAGCGGCACGACGACGGTGAGTAGAAGAAAGGGGGGAAAGAACATCCACTGGAGGAATCAAGCGGAGTACACGACGGCTTTTATCGACTCTACGGAGGATTGGCTTGGCACAGACTAGAGAAAACGTCACCGACAGTTACAGTCATGCACCGATGCGGCGAGAATTATTACGAGACGGGTGGCGGGTACCGGTGTGGATGGATGATGGCGAGGGGCTTGAAGCCTGACTGCTACCCCTCCATGGCTACGCGACTTTGTGCGGGAAAGGGGCGTGCGGGTAAGGGTATGAGGCAGTTGGGCAGGGCGATTTCGCCATTCTCCAAGATCAGCGCCACGGGAAGGTCAAAGGACGGGGACCACTTGGGCCTGTGCTATTTGCCTGAAAAGGTCTTGTTGCACCGGTTCGGGTTCGGGAGCACCGCCGAGTGCCGCTGATGTGTGGTGCCGATACCGATGGTCATGGGGTTTCAGCCTGTCTGCTTAGCGACAAGCCCAACAGAAGTGTCATTATTGGTACTTGCGAGGAAGAGGGGCAGATGCCCGAAGGCGGAGAGACAGCGCATATGGCGTACATTTGTATCTCGGGAAGGGGAGACCAGGACGGCGGTTCAGCGAATGAACTGAGAGTTTGGATGCCAAAAAAACGGCTAATGAGACGGGACTTTTCAATCCAAACAATTGCCCCCGCTGATGGATACAATTCAGTGGCCTTTTCGCAGCGCTCACACTGTCGAAGAAACACGCACAACAAGGTTTAGCGTGGGAACACACCCGCATGGCGTGAGCTAGGCCACTCGAGACAGGCTGAAGGGACAACCTTTTGGTCAGAAAAAAAATGATATGATGTCCACCAGTCCCACCCGTCAGTCGGCCGGTGCGGTTACGCTTATGCCTTTGCTCCATGTTAGCGCAGATTGCTTGGGGGTCCTGAATGACACCATCTTGGGGTCAACAGTGCTCATCTCATGTGCGCCCGCCCGCACCTAGTGCCCGCCACAATGAGCAAATGAGCAGCCGTATTACTGCGCGCTCGTGTGGGATCTACTTATTGAACAGACGCCCCTCGAAAACGGTTTGTTACGACTAAGTTGATGGGCGAAATCTCGCCCGCGACTCGTGTCAATCCCGGTCACTGAGTGTGACGCTGCTGCATGTTCATCACATCTGACGCATGCAAGTCCAGCCTTTTCACCGCAATTCGAGTCGTGTGGCTTGGATCCTGCCGTTTCACATTGCACACATGAAATCAAAACTCTGAGGGATGCGCATTTCATCCCATCATATATCGGTTCGGTGGCTTATTCGCTACCAACTGCTAACTTTATTAGAGGGGTATTCCCGCGCAGACGAGATTGCGCCATCCACACTTTTACACTCGGCCGCTTTTCTTGATGTCCTCCATATAGAGTCAGTCTATGGGGAGTTTCTATCAACATCTTTGCCACCGGTCAACCAAAGCTTTGCAGCATCGTACGTCCCAAGATATAGCCCGCTGCCGACCGCCGTCCAGGTTGACCGCAAACCGCCTCCACGAAACAGACCCTTCGTTCCACTCTCGAAATAAATCTGCTTCGCTACTTGCCACGGCCGGTCGGCAGTCATCCGGTTTTTACCACCTTTTCCGGGTTCATCGCTCCCTCTGCCACTGCCCGTCAACAGCATCATCCGAGTCTTGACTACATCACTGGGGGTCGTGATGAAGGCTGCGATGGCCCCCGCACTGGCCGCGCTCGCCCCCGCGATCGCACCTGTCTCGAAAATCCGCTGGTGCCCTGGTTGTCTTGGCGGTCTGGTCGCCCACAGTCTCGACCGCAGATGCTCAAATATGGGAAACTGCATTGCAGTCAATGGCAAATTTCGAGCCAAAAGCGCCGTGTAGCCCGTAAATAGTCGTTGCCCGGCGCCAGCTTCGTACAAACTACGAAATGCCTTGAGGGAGGTCGAGCCTGTATTTTTGCTTCCCTGTGACTGCATCATTTGCGCATGCTGCTTAACCAACTCGGCAGGCGTTAGGACCAGGCAGGATGCCGCCTCCGCCGTGGCAGAAGCCAACGAGTGTGCCACTGGCACTGGTACCAGCGATAATTTTGAGATTGAATTTTTGGCCAATTCGTATGTTGAGAAAAATACACCGGCTGTTGTTGACGCGCATTAGCCCATCATACGCCTCATCTGCGTCTCGTTGAGTTAGCATGTCTGGCCTTACCTGCGGGCAATGTAACCAGGATCACGCTTCCAATGCCTTGGTATAATCCACGCAAAGCCAAGGTGTTGCTTTGTCCATTCTTGGCGTATGTCTTGAGGTAATCCTGGCTTTGTCGTCTTGTTTTGAGGGTATCAAATGGATAGACCAGCAGATCTACCGTGAAGGCAGCGAAGGCGCCCGCCTAGCTGCGATTAGCGGTCGGGGTTTTCGGTATATGATGAGACGGACACGTACTACGTAAACATCCATGATATAGAAATCATTTGTCTCCGGCAATGACGAACCTATTTCTGTTGCTGCAGTGGCTGCGTCTGTGTTTGCGCTGCAAGGTACAGTCTGCGGTCAGTTGCAGGGTAGGCTACAGAGGTTGCATGACATCATGAAAACGACATCCAATCCCACCGATCTGGACAGGCACAGCAACCCATTGTCAAGTGGATCGCTCTCCGAAACTGGGATGCTATTTTGCTTTCGCGCTTTGGTTGTAGTGCAAATGGTGCCTTTTCTTGCTTTGCTCGGCACCAGAGCTCGCCTTTGGTTAGCCAAATGTTCACCCTTTGCACGCCAGCAAATTGGCAATATGATGATGCCTCTATTTATTGAACGTGAGCGAGTTCTCTTTTATAAGAAAAAAGCGCTCTTGCTGCCGCCGACCTACTCTATATTGTAACAAAGAAAGAAGAATAATTGCATAAGGCTATATGCGGGCAATGCTATTGAGCCATCGAATACTTGCGTGCTTCTTATGCCCAACCGTCTAAAAGTTCTAAAAACCAAGAAAAAAAGTCAATGAAAATGAACTCCCAAATGCCCAAAAATACGTCAATCTCCCCATATTTAAAACAGACAGCAATGAAAAATCAGCGATGATCGTCAGACAACACGAGTCGCACCATGCTCCGACATCAGAAGCGTGGCGAATAATATCACAGCTTGCTGCGGGTGGAAACGGGGTCTTCAACCACCACGACAGCAACGACGCAGATGTCGTCAATCTTGCCGCCGTGCCAGTTCTCCTGCGGGTAGTACTTTTGCACCTCCTTGGCAAACGGTCCGTCCTGCTTCGTGTTGACGCTCGCGCGCTTGGCGGCGAGGACGAGCTCGGTGGCGAGGAGGCTCTGCAGGGTGACGGCGCTCGCGGGCTGCTTGCCGGGCACCCGGGACGGCTTGACGGGGCTCCCGATGATGCCTTCGAGGTCGTCAGCGACCTGGACCTGGCCTGCCTCGCTCATGGTCCAGGCGCCGGTGGAGCCCATGACGCGGCTGGCGACGCGCAGGACGTCCTGGTTGAAGAGGTTGTCGAGGACGCCGTCGGTGGCGAGCACGAGGACATCGCCGTGGCGCAGGCGGTGCTGGGAGACGTCGGCGTCGCGCGGGAGGTCGCTGAGCTGGGTGCCGCCAAAGGCGGCCATGCGGGCGGCGACGCTGGGGGGCACAATGGACAGCTGGAAGGGCGTGTTGAAGGCGTGCGTCTGCGGCTCCGAGTACGTGTGCACGGCGTTGAGGCGCAGGTGCAGGAAGCCCGAGTCGCCGAGGTTGGCGACGTCGAGGCGGCCGTCGGGCGAGGCCACGGCCACGCAGGCGGTGCTGCCGCCCGCGAGCACCGACTTGTCGGCGCAGATGGCGTCGTAGCCGACCTGCATGAGCCTGCGCGCCGTCAGGGAGCCGTTGGCCGCTGCCTCGGCGGGCGCCTGGTGCTCCCA
>JARDXD010000089.1:0-33272 GCA_029218145.1 Aphanocladium album
GGGCTGGGAGGGCCAGTTACAGGGGATGGGGCGCTGTAACATAATAGGTTCAGGGGGTTCAACCGCTGTAACCACCCAACCCGATGCGCTGCAGGTGGATCCTGATACAGGCGGCTGGAACTTGGGGAGGGACGCTGACAGCCAGCCGTTTGCACGTCAACATGGGGCCTTGTTTTGTTTCCCAGCGGCCACTCGTCAGTTGTCAGTGTATCTGAAAACAGCTTTACGCGGTGGGACGCGACAACACGCGACCGCTCGCGGCACTACTACACCTGACCACACACCACACATCACACACACCACTGCAAACTACCGAGCAAATCGCCCAACGGCCCTTTTCCGTCGCCCTCGTCATACGTTTTGCTTTTTTGGTCCCCATCCCTTGATTTACCCACGACCAAAGAGCAGCCACGCTCCTATCCCGGCATCATCTGCCGGCACCATGGTAAGTAACCTGGCTTGACGCTGGAACCCTTGTTGTCTGATTCACGCTCCCCCTCCTCCGCCTGTTCGTCTTTGCAGTAGTGTCACAAACCAGGGACCCCGTCTTTTTATAGAAACTTTTTTTTATCATTCCTTGTTTTTGTAGTACGGTTTGACAAGCTAACATCCATTTCCAGTCGCAACTAGACCCATTACCCCGCGATCTGCCCTTTCGAATCGTCTCCAAGACGGTCGGCCGTGGTGCCTATGCCTCGTACGCTCCCCGTTTACACAGTGAATGTAAATAATAAAGGTACAATTATTCTAACCGGACCTCCTCCAATAGCATTAAAAAAGCGGTCCCTCTAGACTCCCAAAACCCAGTCTTCGCCGTCAAGCTCATCCACAAGGGCTACGCCGTCAAGCATGGACGCATCTCCGCCAAGCAGCTCGCCATGGAGGTGTCGCTGCACTCCCACATCGGCCAGCACCCCAACGTCATCGAGTGGTTTGCGTCCGGCGAGGACACCGTCTGGCGCTGGATCGCCATGGAGTACGCCGAGGGCGGCGACCTCTTCGACAAGATCGAGGCCGACGTCGGCGTCCGCCAGGACATTGCCCAGGTCTACTTCCTGCAGCTCGTCAGCGGCGTCAGCTTCATGCACTCCAAGGGCGTCGCCCACCGCGACCTCAAGCCCGAAAACGTGCTGCTGTCGCACGACGGCAACCTCAAGCTGGCAGACTTTGGCATGGCCACCATGTTCGAGTACAAAGGCCAGCGCAAGCAGAGCTCGACCCTCTGCGGCAGCCCGCCCTACATTGCCCCCGAGATCCTCGCCTGCGGCCGGACCGACAAGAAGGCGACCAGCACCGGCAAGTACTCGCCCGACCTTGTCGACGTGTGGTCCTGCGGCGTCGTGCTCTTTGTTCTCCTCGTCGGCAACACGCCCTGGGACGAGCCGTCGAAAACCAGCTGGGAGTTTAACGAGTACGTCCAGTCGGGCGGTCACAGCAGCGATGCGTTGTGGGAGCGCGTGCCTCCGGAAGCATTATCATTATTGCGCGGCATGATGTGTGTAGATACAGAGAAGCGTTTCAGCTTTGCCCAGGTCCGCCAACATCCTTGGTACACGCGGCACAACCCGCTGCTCACCACCGACGGCCGCATCGCCGACCCCATCAACCTCGCCACCCGGATGCTCGAGAACCTCCGCATCGATTTCACAAAGCAGCCTCGCCCGTCCCAGGGCCAATCCTCCATGTCAGAGGACATGGATATCGACTCGGGCATGAACGCCGGTCGTTTCGCGGCCACGCAGCCCGATGTGCCAATTGTCGACACGGACTGGGACTTTGAGCGCCCTGCTCTTCGATCCATGGCCGCACCCTCGGCTTCGCTTCCGCCTCGCGCCGCAGACGACGGCCGGCGCATGATGCTCGAGACGCTCGCCGACGAGCCCTCCATGTCGCAGTTCTCACAGGCGCCAGGCCCGTCCATGACGCTCACGCAGCAGGCTCGCCAGTTCCGCGACATCTGCCCCGCCGAGTCGCTGACGCGCTTCTTTTCGCACGTGCCTCCGGCGCACCTCGTGCAGATGCTCAGCGACGCGCTGCACCAGCTCAACGTGCCCCTGGCGCCCGTCACGCCGAACCTGTACTCGTACTCGGTCGCGACGATCAAGGTCCGAGCCGTCGACGGTCGAAACCAGAGCCTGCACGGCGAGATCCAGGTCCACCGACAAGCGCTGCCCGACGGCAGCGAGGTGCTCGACGTGCGCTTCACCAAGGTCAAGGGTGATCCGCTCGAGTGGCGCCGCTTCTTCAAAAAGATTGTCGTGCTCTGCAAGGACGGCGTATACGTGCCGGATGCTTAGACGGCGGTTCGGCGATCCATGGCGGGCAGCACCAAGGAGCCAAGTGCAAGGGAAGATGGAGGAGCGGACAATATTGGAATAGAAAAAAAAACATCATGCTGGATAGATCAAGAAATAATAGCATAGCGAAAAAAGCAAACGTCCTTGGATTAATGAAAAAGGAAAAAAGTTTTCATGCATCGTCATGATTGCATTTGATATCAATAAATAGGAAAATTTCTCGTGGCTTTTTGTCGTCATAACTCTATGCAATTTTTTTCTGTGTGTTTCTCATTCGTGTAATGCCGAAAGCAGCGGGTTGTTGAGCTCCAGCTGTGCCGCCAGATCCAGCATCTCGCCGGGCGAGATGCCAATCATGGCGTCCGTCTGAAACAAATCCCAGCCGGGCTCGTCGGCGGCGGCACTCGGCGTCATGGGGGTGCTGAGGTTGTCGTCGTGCGCGTGGCCATGCTCCGACATGTTGTGGTCGTCGCCACTGCCGCCGCCGGCGTTGCTGCCCGCGGGCGCCGGCGGGGTGAAGGCGTTCATGAAGCGCTCGAGCTGGGCGAGCTCCATCTTGCGCACGGGGGCCACGATGCTGCCCTTGGAGATCATCTTGTCGAGGACGCTCCGCATGTTCTCCTCCCAGTTGTCGTCGGGCACGAGGAAGGGGCAGATGGTGCGGACCAGGTACAGCACAAAGGCCGACGAGTAGGCGTCCTCGAGCTGAAAGGGGAGAAAGGCCTCGAGGAGGTCCTCGTCGCCGATGACGCGGAGGATGCGGAGCACCGTCTGGGCCGAGTTGACGCACGACTGCAGCAGCGAGGCGACGGGGGTGGAGAGCATGACGGGCCCGGCGACGACCGAGTTGGTGCGCTTGATGTGCATGTGGAGGGCGCACATGACGACGGGCCGGGTGGTGAGGACGACGCAGTGGTGGTAGGAGAGGAGCAGGCGGACGGCCATGCGGGAGGCCTTGCTGATGGAGCCCTGAAAGTGCGACTCGAGCAGGGCGTGGACGTCGCGGGATATCTGCGCGAGGTCGCGCAGGACCGACTGCGTGTTGGTGACGAGGGAGCCGTCGAAGCGGCGGCCGACGCCGTAGATGGCGTTGAGGATCTGCGAGACGAGGCGGGCGAGGCGGACGTGGAGCGCCATGTTGCGGGCGTCGAAGCAGTCGTTGAGGTCCGAGGGCGCGCGCGCCGTGATGTCCTCGTCGCGGATCGACGACGGCGCGCCCATGAGCGAGCCAAACTCGCGCTCCAGCTTGTACACGACCCAGAAGATGAGGTTGCAGCGCTGCGAGTGCTGCGCGCCCACCACCTCGACCGGCATGTGCCGGTGCCAGCCCTCGATGATGCAGATGCGCATCGCGTGGCAGACGTGCTGCAGCGCCCCGACGCGCATGTCGATGGACTGCAGGTACACGGCGCCCAGCACCAGCGCCTGCACCGCCGTGATGGAGTCGGGCGCGAGCCCGGACAGGTCCGGCATGAGCGCCATGGCCCGCGCCGCGTACTGGTGGCCCGTCGGGCCCTCGGCGCTGCTCTGGTTGGTGATGAAGACCTTGCCGTACGCCAGGATCAGCAGGTACTGCGCGTACCAGTGCCGCGACTTTTCCGCCTTGGCCGCCTGGTCCTCGTACAGCTCGTACAGGTTCCGCAGCCAGTCCTGCTCGTCAATCAGGTAGAAGATGGAGCCCAGGTAAAACTTGGCCACGTTGAAGAGGAGCAGCGCGTAGTCGAGCGGCGGCAGGTTCGACACGTCCGGCGTCTCGTCCCAGCTCACCGGGTTCCAGATGAGCTTGTGCCCGCCGTCAAAGTGGCCCGGGTCGGCCACGTAGCCCTGATCGGGGAGGTGCTGGCCGAGCAGCGTCAATACGCGACGGCAGAACGACCATGACGAGGATGGTCCCATGTACCCTGGTGAGAGTAAGTGTCAGTACATGTCTCCAGGTGTGAAGCGAGATACGATGCTTACAGAATCTGCCCTTCATCTTGGTGAATGTGTAGTCGTTGTCTGCCAGAGGGTTTTGCATAAAAGATGGCTCGATGCTGTTATTATCGTCCACACTGCTGCCGCCATGGCTGCTGTGATAGGACATGCGCCCAGTATCGGGTGCCAGTGACGGTGTTGGGCCTGGCATTGCAGATGCAGTTAGAATAAGAGTCTCTGAAGAAACAAGACGGGGCCGGGGGACGCAACACCAACCATTGCTGTCTTGACCGTGATGTTGGTCACTGTGGTGGGCTACATCGCGAGGATGTAAACCAAACGCCGTCCGCGATGACGGCGTGCTCGGGCTTGGTTGCGTCAGGAGGGCATCAACATCCAGCCGGCGCGGTGCGGCGACGGGATCCAGCATGCGGTCCTCCTGCGCCTTGCGGCCTTCCAGCTCGCGAAGGTATCTTGGCGAAACTCTCGTCAGCACTCCAAGGTTCAACATTTCCATGTTACACCTGGCGGCAGCGGGGTCGGTCGTGATGCAGTCCATCACTAGAACCGTTGTCCGACTGTCGACCCAAAGGCTAAATCTATTTTGAATTTCCTTTTTCTTTTCCCCCGGGGCGCTTGGGGATCCTCTTTGTTTCCTCACCTCTCAGAGATTGATATCCTCTTGGACTCGGCCACAAAGTAGCACCTCTCATTTTGTCTGGCACAGCGGGAACAGGGCTGTTCCCCGCTGCATTTTACTTTCATAGCCCTACATCGTTCACATCTGTAAATTGGGTTGAAAAAATCCCAGGTCAGCCGGGCTCGAGTTTTTTCAAAACACCCCCGCGTCGCGGGGGGCCAAGGCAGCGGAAAACTGCGTCGGAACCATCACCCACGCTTTTGAAACCTTTGGCACCGTCCTCTTGGTCACCCTGGAAGGCGACGGACCGTCCATGCTGTCGGTAGTGTTGTTATCCAGAAGCCTGGGAAAGTCGATACTGTCGGACAACGTCTTCCGGGGGAATCCCACACCATTTGCAGGGAAAAACAGAGTGGCACGTAGGAGCGGTAGTGAGCCGGACAAGGTTTCGGGGGCGAAAATCCCCACTTGGGCTGTTCTCAGACAAGCTTTTGGTTAGTTGACTAAGATCTGCACGCCGTCTTGTTCTCCGGCATTGATAATAAATACGATCTTTTGATTTGATCTAAAAAGCAGATGCATCATCGTGAAATGGTCATCGCTACGCTGCCTACATGCAGAGTGGTTGCCATCGTCTGACACGCCGTTGTCACCACGGATATCCACAGCCTTGGTCATTGGACGAGCGCTCCGAGCCCTCCTCGCATCGCCTGGCCATTCCAGAAGGCGTCCGTATCAGCATTTTATTGTGGAGATGTCCGGCGTCGGAACCGTCTCGGCTGGCTTGTCCGATATCCTGCGACAAAGGATGAAAGCATGACACCTTTATGAGTAATGGGATCGGTTACAAAAGGGACAGGCTGGGAACAAATCACGATCACTCGGAGAGACCCAGGATTTTTTTTAGAGCGAAGAGAGGGGTCGCGATAAAAACAATGAGAGCAGGCCTAAAGTCGGCACGTTGCCTTGCTTCGCTGGCCAGGTTCGTCGCTGCCCCATTGACATCACCCCTTTGCCACACATCACCTGTGCCCTGGACTTACACAGAATACCAATCCCACATACAGACCCTTGCCGCTGTCAGAATGCCAACCTGCCTTGTCGGCGACGCATTGTAGATGGAGCAGCAGCAGCAGCTCGGCACCCGCCTCGGTGGCCGAACAGGTAAAGCAGGCAGAGGCTAGCTACAAGATCGTGGACCGGGCAGCAGACTTTGCAGAGAAGCAGGCCCGCCGGCCAGACTTTGACCACGCTGGCACGCCCATTGAAGTGACTAAACAGCCCAACCCTAGCTGGCAGTATGGTGGCGGCGCAATGGGCTACGATGCATCATTGAAGCACAAAGAGGTTGACCCTTATGCCAAGGATCGGCCCATGATCAACAACTACAGGCTTCTAGTCTCCGGCATTGCCCCGCGTCCTATTGGCTTCATCAGCACCGTGTCGGCCGACGGCCGCACCAAGAACCTGGCCCCCTTCAGCTACTTTCAAGTCGTTGACCACGATCCGCCCACATTTGTCGTTGGCTTCTCCTCCCGGCCCGGTCGCGAAAAGGACACCTACCGCAACCTCAAGGAAACAGGCGAGTGCGTTATCAACACTGTGTCGGAGAACATGATGGAGGCCGTCAACGCGACCTCCCTCGACCCCCCGCACGGTGTCTCGGAGTGGGAGATTTCCGGGCTGCACGAGGCCCCGGCGACGACGGTGCAACCCAGCCGCGTACGCGAGTCCGTCCTGTCCGTCGAGGGCAAGGTGGTCGACACCAAGGAGCTCGGCCACGGTGGTGGCGGCAGGCCAGGCATGAGCGCGGCCGGCGTGGTGCTGATCCAAGCCACGAGGTTCTGGGTGCGCGAGGACGCCACGAATGACGAGGCTAGTCACATCGAGCTAGACAAGCTGCGGCCGGTTGCGCAGCTCGGCGGCATGGCCTACGGTCGCATCAGCTCGACGTTTGAACTGCCGAGAAAACGATGGGATGACGAAAAGGGCAAGTCCACACTGCTGTCGAGACTGGAGGCGGACAAGACTGAACTGTAAGAATGTGTAACGAACTTGCACTCTTGTACCATATTGTACTACATAGACAAAAACACTGTACATGCGCAAGCATATCATCGCCGTGTCACTAATCGATCATGCTGTATTTCACAGTAGAATCCACGTAAGCTAAAACATCTAACGTGATTATTACCTCGATGTATTTGTATCGAACCATCACAGAGTCACACGAAGGATGTTGTGTATTGTCATTTTTCCGAATTTTTGTTCTATTCTATTTCTCACTAGAATTATAGACATTATGTAATAAACCGACCCAATGCTCGCTTGTTAATCATTATGGTATATGCAACTTTTCTCCCTTTGTGAAGAGGGTCGTTAAAAAAAAACAGCATGCTTGCGTTTCTCAGTTGAAAGACAGTCTGTGCCACAGCTCCTTGCGGAGAGCAGCGGCCATGTGCTTGGTTCGCACAACGGCGCCGCGGTTCTCAATGGCTCGGCGGTGCAGGTAGCCCATGCACTCGCCGACGGAACCCCAGGTCAGGCACTTGTAGGGCTTGGGGGCCATGCTGTTGACGGCGGTTTGGTCGGCGCGGGTGTTCTCGTAGTTCATGATGAGCTCGCAGCCGAGCTCGTCGGCCATGCCGGCAACCTGGGCGCACTCGAGCTTGCAGGTGGGCAGGGCGTTGCTGACGCGGGCGCGGTGCGACTCGGTGGCCAGCGAGGTGCTCTCGGCGTTGTGGGTGGCCAGCATGAGGTTGGCCTTGGGGAAGGCAAACTCGCCGGCGCTGACCGAGGCGGGCAGACGCTGGTTGATGAGCTTGTCGGCAATGTCGTTGTAGCAGGCGTCCGTGTCCTCCTTGGTGTCGTGGATCAGGGAGCGCTCCTCGTGCTCAATGTAGGCGCCGCGAACGAGCTTGACGCCCAGCTTCCAGCCCTCGGTGGCGGCGGCGGCGATGTGACGGTCCGCGACGTCGCGGGACGACTTGAGGTAGGCCTGGATGGTGTTGTAGACGAGCGCCTGGCCGTCGGCGTTCCAGCGGCGCATCAGCTCAATGGCCCAGTCGTCGATGCCGTGCTGGACGGACTGCTGCTCGGCGTCGAACCAGAGACGCGAGCCTTGCTTCTTGGCCTCGGCGCAGAGCTCGGTGAGAGCGTCGTCAATGACCTTGGGCATGGCCGCGCGGGACTGGAGCGCGTCGACGGCGATGGGGCCGGCGCCGGTAATCTTCATGGCGAGGACGTCGCCGGGCTGGAGCATGCGGAGCGAGGCCAGCGAGTTCTCGCGCCACGACTCGACCATGCTGTAGTGAGCCTGGGTGTACTGGCCGGGGTTGGCGGCGGCGGCGGCGCGCTCCTCCTCGGTGAGAACAATCTCCTTGGCAAAGGTGAGGATGACGCCCTGGTAGCCGAGCGTCTTGAAGTCGCTGACAGACTTGGCCACCTCTGTGTGGTTGGTGCCGGCGCAGAACTGGTCGTAGACGACGTTGCGGACCAGCGCGTTGAGGACAGGGTTGGTTTCAGGGTTGAAAAGCGGGATCTTGGGATGTGTGATGAGACCCATGGCGGCGATGGAGGGCTTGAGAAGCGTGGGCGAGCACATCATTGTGGTGAGGGCGGCGGAGCGGAGGAGTGTAAGCCATGGCAGGCGGGAGAGAGCTGTGCGTGAAGGAGCTAGGATGGAAGCACCAGAAGGAACAGAAGGTCCAGCAGTGGTGGTGCCGGTAAGATATCGCACGCTATCGTGCCATCTGACACCAGAGTATCTGTAAAGAGGCTTGACAGCCTGCTTGCGAAGGGTGGTGGTGACGGGGGTGAGGGCCGACATTGTGTTTTTGTGGTATAAGACGAGAGAGGTACCCAACTTCTCGATCCAATGCCAGACGCTGGCTATTCTTTAGTGTAATTGATTGGATACAATGAACACAATGGTATACTGATGGGAAATAAAAACAAAATCGTGAACGGGAGGGAGGGGGAAGACCCTTTCAAATAGCCATCTGGAAACTCTGTTTTCTGCCTGGTGTCGGGGCACCCCAAGTTCGTGAGATGTGTGTCGGAACCGTCCTCCGGGCCCGATATCGCCGGTGCCACACACACACACCCCCTCGTGGTTGGCTCTCCACAGCCTCCCTCTTCCTAATCTGGCATTCAGGCTTTGTATCTTGCAGGTGTGCTTGCAGCAGGAAGCAAAGAAGTGGAGTGATAGGGTAACAGGAATCAGAAAAAGTATGCGGCCAGTTCGGCTCAGCTTGCTATCGGCCGCGCTCAGCACACCACCACCACCACCCACACAGGACGGGCGGCCAATGGCACACCCCGCGCCGTCTGTTGTTGTGTGCGCACGAGCGCGAACCTCTATCAGCCAGCGGGCGCTATCAGCATCAGTTCGTGCCAGTTCCTATCAGTTTTCTATCTTTGAACTCTCTGGCTAGACTCCTTTATCTCTGACAAGTCTGATAAAGCGTGAGATTACCCCAAGATGATAACAATGTCTCTCTCCGCGTTCCACGTCAGCTCTGCCGTCCTGCGACGTTATCATTGTTTCACAGCACTGACTGCCAAGTATGGGTGTGGCAATGCCAATCACGATGGCAAACCTGGTTTTCCCACTCGCTGCCCAAACTCCCATCCAAGGACGCCCAGGTTTATCAGGGTCCAGCTAGCAAAGAGAGAAAAAAACAAGGTGGTCAGGCGGCCAGCTTCGGAAAGGCAAGACTAGCGCGGCCCTAGCAACTCCAGCCATCGGACAAGTTGCATGGTCGAATGCGTCGAGGGAGCCATAACCTTACCCACGCGGGCGAGGGGCGAGGGCACACTCCACATACAAGCCAGGTACGGCTGGGCCATCCGACACCACGGCCGCGCCAGCAGCTCCGATGGGGGGAGTGTGTGTAGGTGCAGGTTGCACTACCACATCCGAGTTGGTTGGAGGACGACACAAATACGTCAGCGTCCAAAGGTTTCTCTACCTGCTGCATCATTGATTCGTTGGCTTCCTCCAGACGTTGTGGCGGGCCGTGTCCGATGCTTAGCCTGCACGCTCGATCGCGATGGGTGGGATGACTCCCAGGGTACAGCAACTGCCAACTGCCTTGGACACATTCCCGGACCTTTGCCCCGGATGCCAGGCGTCAGGTGAAGCAGCTACGCCACGATGATGTGAAGCAGTCACGGAAATAGTTGGCCCTGAGGACCCCCTTCGATCGCGATTCCTTTTTAACAAGACATATTCCCGATTATCGGAGCAAGCTTTGACACATGACAGCCCGCCCACATTGGCCATTCGGTTGACGCAATGTCGCTGTTTTGTGACGATAGCCTCAGACTGAGATGGAGCACCGTGGAGCGTATGAAAGCAATCAACGTCACTATGGCGATTTCATTTTTCCATTGAAATCGGTCAATCGGTCTCACCACTGCCGTCACGACAAGCGTACAGTTGGCTCTGCTTGGATTTGGGCTCTCTTGGTCGAACTGCAATTTGGCTCGCGGTCTGAGCTCCAAGAGGTCATGCAAACCCGGCGAAGCACAGTATACTCGCTCAAATAATGCTAGCTCGTGACATTAAGGAGCTAGAAGCAACGAGCAAGAAGCCAGAGAGTAGGGGGGCTAAAAGGTCAATTGCCACAATCAAGAATACAAGATAACTATCATCTACTCTATAAAATGAAGTAGTGCCGGCACATCATTTTAGGGTGGACACTGTACCTACCGGTTTTAGCGTTACAAAAGCCAGAAATACGCAGTTGTTTTGTCAGATGATTAAAATTTGCACGCAACAGCCAAATACGAACCCCCTTTGGAAGTGGACTTGTGACTTTTGTCTTGAATGGTCTTGGTGAGACCTTTGGGGCTTGAGCGGCCGACGCGGCGTCGCATCCATATGTCCCGGATATGTCCCGGTTGGCTTGTATCAATTTACAAACATATTATAACCCAATACGGGAGACGTGCCGTTTGAATTGAGTTTTCGAAAGCAAGGGTTCAAAGGCCGCCGGTGCCGTTTGGAGAACTGGTTAGCCGCAACCTTGTCAGCACACTCAAACATCTCCGCATCAAGCCACCCAATAGCCGGCACTTGGACACCAGCAAAAACAGTCAGCAAGAGAGTTTATTTGCCATCCGAAGCTTCCATGCTATACACTGTTGCTCGTGCCGCATACACTGATGCAAGCTTCATCGACCAGCCCAGAACATGCCGATCCGACTAACACCGAACCAATGGCCAGCGCCTCAGCTGTACGCATTTTGTAACCTCGAGCCGTTGTTATGCTTTGTCTCGATACTACACGAGAGCTCGGGGTTCTCTCCATCCGCTCTAAATCCACATCGCCGCCGTCTGGGTTTTGGCCGTCCGTCGGAAAATAGAGCTGTGGCGTTTGTGGTGGTGCGTTGGAACGCATTGACGCCCCCCAGTCGTCTAAGAAAATCCTTCGTCTCTTGAGGCGTATATCAAGATCACGAGTCTGCATTGTACATACGCCGCCCCCCATGGTCCTGACTGCTTTGTAATACCCACTCAATCACCCAGCGTAACGATTTGCTCTTTCTTTCTATGTGGCTTGTCGAACCCTAGATGGTGCGGCTCTTCATATTTGCGTGTGCACCCCCTTATTTACCCTGGCGCCCCCAGGAGCAATGCCTCCCATGGTGGAGGAAGATCTACAGCTCCGTGCTCACGGGCTAAAATGCTGTGGAAGAAGGCCTGTAGCCTTGCGAGGCGTTAAAATTACCCTTGTGGCAGAAACAGGAGTTGCGCGGAGAAGCCTGCATTTCTGCAATAGCTTTCCTTTTGCCTCTTTTTTTCCCCCCGGTGCATAATTAAGAAGGCTGCTGCAGGCCCACGTGGCGCCACAGCATCCAGTCTTGTGCAGCGCATTGTACAGGCACTGGTAGATGATGGTTTGCAGTACTGAGAATTTTGCTCTGCTTCTGGTTGCCATGCTCCGACGATTGATCAATGCGCAACGGCACGACGGTTAGGCATCGCCGTTTATTTTTCCAAGACATCCGCGCTTGCCCTGTGCTTCGGTTGATAACCCGTATTCACCAGCATGGGTTACTCTGGGACTCAAATCTCCGGCCGCGTAATACTCGGATGTGCCTCTATTTAGAGCAGCAAGTGCCAGGACACACCCATTTTGTATACGTATATTATTTTCGAGCCGAGCTTCATCATGTCAGGGGTGTTGATGGGCGGCGCAGGGACAAGGCTGCTGCTTGTCAACGTTTAACACCGGCTCAACCGAGACATGGGCATGACCACAATCTGTCACTTTTTTGAAGCGACGAAAGGACGGATGGAGCGAGAGGCTGAAGCTGGGGCGGGCTAGTTAGTGGCAATTTGCTGGCCCAAGCTTTCCCTTGTTTGACCGCTGCCCTCTGCTTCTGAAGCGAGAGAGGCTGGCCATTAGTCAATTGGCACAAGCCTCATTCCTAGAGTAAGCATCATATCCGGATACCCTAGCAAACTGGGCATCTTAGCTTGATAAAATCCTCGCCCAAAGTCCGCCAAGTGCGAGGGGACTGCGACGTGACCCGTTCGAGCTGAGAAATCAGGCCTTCCGCACTGGGCCACAGATCGCCAACAAACTAACGGTAGGGGGTAATACCCCCCGCAAGACAGACAGAAAAGCCATCCCGCTGCCAGCTGCGAGAGAAAAAAAAGCCCGCGTGCAAAACCTGGTGAATATCCTTCAGGCGGGACAGACTCGCAGCATCATCTGAAACATGCCCAAAAGCTGGGGTCGACTTGCCGTTATTCCCACCTGTCGCTCTGTAAAGCAAGGCATCTTGAACAAAGTCTTGGCTTTTTTCCTCTTCTTCTTCGCTTCTCCTCTGCGGATCGAACCCGCCACGGCAGGAGCGGATTTCCCACGCTCGGGACGTTTACTACGTAGAAGCGTTCCACACAGCCAAGACAATGGGACCCTTGCAGCAGCGTAGCCCACGAGAGCAACAGCCCTGAGAACATACTAACCCAACAAGGCGGGGGGCACGAACAGGGGGGATGGAGAGTCTGTTATGCTGCGAGCGTGTCGTGTGCCTGCCGTTCTGCAGTTAGTTTACTGGTAGTAAAGTAGTTCCTGTGCTCATCCCTTCTCCGCAATGTTGCACGGGCTGCAGTAGTTTGGATATGTACACCATTACTCGCGGTAGCCATGCAAGCCCGCAAATCAGAGACAAAGAGAACATGCCCCGACTAGTAGCACTCGCCAAAGCAGGTCCCTGAAGTGGCTTGGACGGCCAGGACGACGCCAGGTACCCATTATTAGAAAAGCGCCCATCAACCATCATCCCCCACTACCCGGCGGTACATGATCTGTGCTTCGTCCCGGGTTCGTAGCGTGCCAGTGAAACTGGGCCTCTACTTTTAAACTAGCCTCGCCTCCCACTTCGCCCTCTCCCGTCTCTCTCATTTAATAAAGGGCCGCGCCGGTTTACTTGGCCCCCAGTCAGGCGTTGGGAAATCAGAAACCAAACTTGATCTCTCTCGATCAAGGCGGTTGCGAAACGTGCCACGAAGGGTTAAACCACGAACCTACAAATTTCCTTCTTTCTTCTTTGTTTAATCTTCTCTTGTCACGGAACTACATGGACGAAGCGGCCTGGTGCAACTTCGAGAGCCCGCGCTCTCTACTACTCTCTACGAACAGACACAACACGCACATAGTCCTTTATTCGACGCCGAGATAAGCGACGAGCCAAAATGTGGAACGGCCGCTGGAATCACACGTCGCCGACAGAGATGCCAGACTCTCCCGTCGCGGAAAGATGGCGGTTGACGCTACCGGCCGTCTCCTTGACGTTTGGCATACTGGCATCTGGCATTTTTGCTCTTCGCGTATACGCCTCCAGATTTTCATCATGCAAAATCCGAGCGGAGGATGTTCTAATGGGTATCAGCGTTGTGCTGATGTGGGGGACCGTTGCGTCGGTACTATTAAGTGAGTGCCCAAGTCGGTGCACTTATTCTCGTTATGCAATTTTTACTAATCGACGTCTTCAGAAGCATATAATGGCATTGGACTCCCTGGATGGGAAATACCCAGAGAACGAAAGCATATACTTAATTTTGTACGTCCGACTTGGCGTGGTCAGTTTAGCTCCTCGTCGCTAACACAACTTTACCCGCAGGGCTCTTTCCTGGTACCCAAATTTTGGGCCAGCTCGACGGCTTGCTGCAAAGTTGCCATCATTCTCTTCTTGCGACGCGCAGTCGGCTTCAAGCGCTCGATAAACATTGTCCTCATCTTCGTCGCCGTCATGTCCGTGGTGTGGGCGCTCGGCGCCATCTTCTTCTCGACCTTCACGTGCAAGCCCGTCTCATTCTACTGGAACAAGTCTAGCCACAACGGTCAGTGCATAGCACGACACCAATACAAGATTGGCAACATTATCATTGCCGTGTTTGGCATGCTGGCAGATATTGTCATCCTCGTCATTCCTATGCCGACGTTGTGGAAATCACAGATGCGCAAGAAGCAAAAGATTGCCATGACGGGAGTTTTGGGTATTGGTCTATTGTATGTCTATTATTTGCTCCAATGAAGTGAGCCACGCTAACCATTCTAATAGTGTCTGCATATTCAGTCTGTTACGAGTTGTCCAATTCTTCTATCTGGACTTGGAGCACATCTCGAGTATGTATAATGATGCTCTTCTGAATGGCGTGCCAGTCTAACAATTTCCAACAGCTTCGAGTGGCCTGGAAAGTCTATGGACAGTTCTCGAAAACGAGTTTTCCGTCATCTGCGGCTGTGCCCCTCAGCTCGCTCCGCTATTCCAAAGCTTGCGGCCCTCCAAAGCAAAGAGTTCCGGCTATGCTGGCATGTACGATACATCAATGCTGGGAAAGCACACCAAGATGAGCGTGATCCGGACAACAGTCAGTGGCACGACCGGTGGTGAAGTAATGCCCGGCCTGCGTGTGGGTGGCCGCAGCTCGTCCGAGATTGAGCTCAAGGGCATCGAGGTGCACACCGCGATCAACCAAGAAATTTCAGGGCATGACCGGCATCATGATTCAGGGCGTTCATCCACGGGAGTGGAGAGTGGAAGTTATACCCGCATTTAGGCATATTGCATTTTCTGGTGTTTGTAGCGAGCATAGCGAGCCGCTTTGACAGCAGGCTTCTTTTCGTATATACCATTTTCTTCTGAGCAGGCTTGAGTGGCGTGATTAAGTGCTGCATCGTGCGTAGTCGTAATCCATCAATCTGTGCGAGGCGGTTGCTCATTATCTTGTTCATTCCATTCAAATGCTGTACCGATTGTTAGCCAGTGAATGATATGCAGGCCAGAGGTTCTCACGTTGTCGACACATGGGGCATTGTCCTCTTGAAGTGTCCTGTTTAATCCACTCCATGATGCAGTGCTGGGACTTGCTGTTAGCAAGCTGGAGCACAATGTCAAAGTTTCAGTAAGCACTCACCATGTGAAAATTATGGCCGCATTTGCCTGATACTATGCGTCTGTTAGCATTCAATCCTACCAGCGCTGAGGGCCGAGTGCCTTACACAGTGTGCAGTCGTCTCCTGGATATCTGCACGAGGGGCACGTGCCGTCGAAATGAACTTGACAGATACCACAGACATCGTCTTCCGGAATATCCCAACGCCAGGTGGCGACGGCGTTCCATTCCTTGATGGTAACCTTCATATTTTGCGTCGTAGCTTGTGTGGCGACGTTATACCAGGGCACGTCCTCGTCGTGTATCAGGTCTTGTTGCACGGATATTTCTACGCGAACAACGACCACAGGCACATGGGAGTACCCCAGCAGTTGATCGTACAGCGAGTCTGCTGGCGCTGGCCAACGTTGGAGACGCGATTTGGCGTGTCTCGGTGATGTTGTTTGATAGGTGGTGGCAGGGCGTGCTCCAGAAAATAATTAGCGGGCTTGAAGGCGCTCCAGAATCAGCGAGATTGGTGGATTTTTAGCGCCTGCGACTGCCAAGCACAGTGGCTTGGGTCGAGTTTACAGTGGACCTCTGCACTGGACTGAGCCTGTGACCGACAACGGCAATTCGCTGTCAGAAGCCAGCCGCTGCTAGTTAGCTCAAGCTGGCTCATCAAGCTGGCTCAAGCTGGCTCAAGCTGGCCCAAGCTCCCCGCATCCGCAAAATCGACGTGACGCCAACCTCCCCCGCTGGTCCATCCGGACCCTGCCGTTATCTGCCATTGGAATTTCAAACTACCATTGACTCTCGATATTGACCATCAGCTGTGACGTGCCGCTGTGACATTTCGAACCCCTCCTGTGAATTCTGCTCCCGCTCGCTGAGACCTCACCCCGCCGACGCATCTGCGCTGCAGCTCAACTACATCCAAGACTGGTCGCCAGCTCCCTAAAGCTCTCTCTTCTCTCTCACTCTGCTCCCGTTGGTCCGGCTGCTGGACTCGTAGGCAGCTTCGCCCTTGGCCATGGCCTTTGTAGCCGTGGGAAGAACTGCTCGAACCGGTCTGCCTCGGGTCTTGCTCGCCGGCATGGCCGCCACCCGACGCAACTTTTCCTCCTATCTCGTCACCCCCAAGGAGCTGGACGAGGCACTCAAGAAGAATCCGCCCTCTCCCATCAGCACAGATTCGCGCGTCATTCCCCTCTGCGCATCATGGTTTCTGCCAAACGATGAGCGAACGGGCATCCAGGTCTTCCGCGAGCAGCGCATACCGAAAGCGCGCTTCTTCGACCTCGACAAGGTGATCGACAAGCGCAGCCCGTACCCGCACATGCTGCCCAGCCCCAAGGGGTTCGCCAACGCCATGAGCGAGCTGGGTATCCGAAAGGAAGATGTGGTGGTTGTCTACGATACCAAAGAGCTGGGCATCTTCTCCGCGCCTCGCGTCGGCTGGACCCTGAAGATCTTTGGCCACCAAAACGTGCATATCCTCAACAACTTTAAGCTCTGGGTCGAAGAGGGCTATCCCACAGAGTCGGGTGAGCTTTATAGTGTCGAGTGCTGCCCGTATCCCATTCCTGAGCTGGACGAGTCCAAGGTTGCCAGCTTTGAGCACACCAAGGAGATTGCCTCCGATCACAACAAGGAGGGCGCCGAGGGCGTCCAGATTCTGGATGCACGACCGAATGGACGGTTTACAGGACAGGCTCCCGAGCCTCGAGAGGGACTGTCGTCGGGACACATGCCTGGATCCATCAGCCTTCCCTTTAGCGAGCTGCTCGACTCGGCCACAAAGGCATACCCCTCACCTGAGAAGCTGCACAGCATCCTGGAGAAGAGGGGTGTCGACCCCAGCAAGCCCATCATTTCCAGCTGCGGAACTGGTGTGACCGCTTGCATTATTGAGACTGCGCTCGATGTTGCCAATTACGGCACACCAGGGTCGCGAAAGGTGTATGACGGCAGTTGGACGTAAGTACTTTGACATGGCTACAAGCTAGTACATGCTAACAGCGTACAGAGAATGGGCACAGCGCGTGCAGCCCAATGAGAACCTTATCCTCAAGTCTGAGTAATATGAATCAGTTTGGCTGGATAATACGGGGAACAGCCAGGATACCCTTCAATACCTATCGCACGCAAGTCTTTGTATGATTATATTTCGATCTAGTACACTCTCCACCAATTGATACGAGTCGCGACGGACCCTTACTTGTTGTTTTAATTGCAGAACAGATTTGAAGTGTATGCTAAAGGCTACTGTTGAAATAAAAAGCAAATATTTATATATTTAGACACTGGCGCACTCTGGCGTCATACAGCAACTTCCTTTATCAAGGCCGAGTCAGTTGAGCATAAAGACGGAAAGGTGGACCTTGACGTGCGATCACTTTGGGTTTAGCGTAGCGAATTGTCTCCAGATTTCTACCTCAATATTCAGGCATAAATCAGGCAGAAAGAAATCCGTTCCAGGTACCCACACAGAAGCATGTTAGGGCTCGCTAACCTTGGCCGCACTTTGAGCAAAAAAATTGCGGAAACCACGAACAGTGTGCGCCCGTGGGACCCCGCCGAGCGAAGCGAAAAAGTTCCCATCACGACTCTCCGCCAGTTTTGTGACTTGCGCAACAACACCCAACACCCGATAACTAACCCTCCCCCCCGACAACAAATCATACAAAATGGCTGACCGTGGACGCGGTGGTGGTTTCGGAGGCCGTGGTGGCGATCGTCGCCCTCGTGGCCGTGGCCGTGGTCGCCGTGGCGGCAAGTCTGAGGAGAAGGAGTGGCAGCCCGTCACCAAGCTCGGCCGTCTCGTCAAGGCTGGCAAGATCAACAGCATGGAGGAGATCTACCTGCACTCTCTGCCCATCAAGGAGTACCAGATTGTCGACCACTTCCTCAAGGACTCCCTCAAGGACGAGGTCATGAAGGTGCGCACGATTTCCCACATCTTGTCCGAATATCGCCAAAATACGAAAACGACTCGCTGCGGACGACGAAATGTGTTCAATTGCAGTGTTGGAGGCAGCGAGCGACTAGTATTGCGGCAAAGGACAAGATTCGACACCAAAACTGCAACGATGCAATGCTAACGTATATCCCCCCACGTACAGATCAAGCCCGTCCAGAAGCAGACCCGTGCCGGTCAGCGTACTCGTTTCAAGGCCGTTGTCATCATTGGTGACTCCCAGGGTCACGTCGGTCTCGGCATCAAGACCTCCAAGGAAGTTGCCACTGCCATCCGCTCCGCCATCATCATCGCCAAGCTCTCCGTCATCCCCGTCCGTCGCGGCTACTGGGGCAACAACCTTGGTCAGCCTCACTCTCTGCCCTGCAAGGAGTCTGGCAAGTGCGGTTCCGTCACCGTCCGTCTCATCCCTGCCCCCCGCGGTACCGGCCTCGTCGCCTCGCCTGCCGTCAAGCGCTTCCTCCAGCTCGCTGGTGTCGAGGACGCCTACACTTCGTCCGCCGGTTCCACCAAGACCCTCGAGAACACCATCAAGGCCTGCTTCGTCGCCGTCTCCAACACCTACGGCTTCCTCACCCCCAACCTGTGGAAGGAGACCAAGCTGCTGCGCAGCCCTCTGGAGGAGTTCTCCGACTCCCTCAAGGACAACAAGCGCATTTAAGTGCGTTTGGGTTATGTGACTCCATCACGGGGTGACGTCGTGATGTGAGGGGAAATATTTTATGACAGAAGGAATGCGGTGCGCGGGAGTCCAAACGATTCATGTTTTGTGTTTCATTTGCATGATGGTTCGCCGATTTTATAGGGCAAAAAATTAACGTCAGAATCTTGGGCGCCTGGGACATTTCATGGCTACCTCCTGAATTACAAAAAGTTATACAAGTTTATGTTGCCATGCGCTGTGTGACGTGTTGAAACTCGAGGTGTCGTTATTAACAATGTAGTCTAACAAAAGGTCAATCGATCTGCATGGCGTCAGCGTCCTCCGTACTTCGAGCACGAATGCTAGCCTGCGCCTCTTCGCTCTGCATCTCCAGCGGCCAGCTGTTGACGTCAAAGAATCGCTTCACCGGCGCCCTCCTCGACGGATGCGCAAACGACCACACGGCTTCCCGGCGCAGAACCGCGCTCCCAAACCCGCCCTCGTGGTCACCGAGGCCGCTCGCCGCCCGCGGCACCGTCAGCGGCCAGAGCATGGTCTTGTTCTCTGCCGCCTCGCGCAAGATGCTCCTGCGCACAATCTCCCTGCAGTGCGCCTCCGTCTCGGCGTCGCTGTAGTCGCGGTAGCCGGCCAGGGCCTCGGGCTCAGCCGCGAGCACCACGTCCCTGTAGCTGGTAATCACCTTGCCGTTTTGGCACGGCGGGACGGCCACCCCGTCCGCGTCGGACGCCCACTGCGCCGCGAGCGTCCGCAGGCTGGCCGCGTGGGCGCTCTGCGTCTGGGCGTCGCGGGCGAGCCAGCGCTGGCGCCGGCTCTCCGCCTGGACCTCCTGGAGGGTGCGGCCGAGGCGGTAGGCGACGCGGCGGAAGAAGAGGGCAATATGCGCCGCCTCGTGCGCAATCTCGGCGCGCTCATCGAGACACTGCTCGAGGGTGCGCACCTCGTCCATGTCGGGCATCACCCGCGGCACGGTTGCTCTGGCGGGCGACGCGCAGTCGTCCTCGTCCTCGTCCTCGTCGCTGGCCTGGCTCAGACGCATGGTTGGCCGAAAGGTGATGGTATCTGGCCAGCGTATAGCTTCTTCTGGATGGACATCGCCCGGGTAGCACCGCATATGCCGGACGCCGTCGATTTGCTCCGTGCTGTCGTGATTGCGTGTTAGTAGAGTGTTCAGTATCTATGTCGGCAGATGGTTCTGTACTCACCGTATCATTTTAGTTTGAAGCAGCAGAGGAATTCGCTCTTTCAGCTCTTGCATGGTAAAACGATGACCCTTGACAGGGCCATCGCAGTCCTGATTGACCAGATCCAGGAAGGCACTCATCGCAATGCGCTTTCCGTCGCCAAAGCTGCCAGGCACAATCGAGCGCTGCATCTTTCGTATCCTCTTGCGAAGGATGCCCAGCTGCCAGTCTTTTCGACACGCCTCGACAGCTTCGGCGGCGCCAGACGTGTCGTTGAGAGAAGCCTGGCAGAGAAAACTGAGCCAGTTGATCTCTGGCTGCGTCAAACGCACAAGTTGGCTGTCGGTCGCTTCCGTGGCGCTCTCGGCGCCGTTCTTCACGGCATCCGAGTTGTTGAACAGCATGCCGAGCGCCACATACTTGTTGACCTCGTCGAGGAGCTCGCGAGGGGAGCGTCGCGCAGCGCGCTGCAAGCTTGCGCGGAGGAGACGGAGAACGTTCCAGTCGCTGAACGTCTTGCCGCCCTCCGTTTCCAGCAGCATGGTGCCAGAAACAGGGCCAGCCCAATTTCGAGGCACATCCATGATAGAGAAGCTTGCCTGCTTCTTCTGAATCTCCCTCATGCGCGCCATGGTCACGTCCCTCGCTTCCTCAGCGGCCTGCGCCCTGTTGGCCTGCAGGCGATTATGCCAGCGCGTAAAGGTAAACGGGTCCCTGGCATCTCGGGAGAAGACCTCTTCCAGCATCATGTTGTCATACGAGATTGGATTCTCATCGTCGTAAAGCTCATCCTCGTCCCCCTCCTCCGCTTCCTCCAGCGGCGACGGTGTCTCCTCCTCGTCTGCCTTTCTCTTTCGCCCCAAGATGACCGACTGCGCAACGTCCTGCTGCCCCGGCGGCGCAAAGGGATTGCGCAGCATGGGCCGCGGCTTCATCGCGTCCGGCCACAGCGAGTGGTCCAGACCCGGATGCTTCCTGTGGAAGTCGTCGTACAGCGTGTGCGCGCGAAACATGGTCACCACCTCGTCGAGCTGCGGCTCCCAGCTCTCGCCGGCGCGGATCTGGAGGAGGTGCGCGAGATACTCTTGTATGTCGGCCGAGAACCTGCGCCAGTCGGACTTTTGCTCCACGTTGGGCGTGGACAGGTACGTCTTGAGTTTGGCGAGGAGCGAGGCCGGCGGCTCCAGGATGTAGCCCTTGTACTCCATGAAGCAGCCCTCATCCACGGCCCTGTCAATAGCAGCGGCCGCCTTTGTCGGCGACACAAGTGTCCTTTCGGAGATGATCGAGGTGAATGTAATCTGCGTGCCGTCGGAAGTCGGTGAAATATTCGTCTCTGCTCTTTTCTGCATGGAGAGCGACGATTCAAGAGGCAGAGACGGCGACGCGGGAGGAAGCGTAAAGGTGAGGTGAGGGCTGACCAGCATTTTCCCGTCCTTCTGCTTGATGCCTTTGAGTTTCACTTCGAGGGCTTCAAACTCGACGCGCGTGAGAAAACGACCCCTGGCGCTCGGCGGCATCAGCGGATCATCATCTGCCGTCTGAAAGTCCGCAAACGCCTTCAGCGCCAAGCTCTCCTCCTTCGTCAGCGGCACTACCGAGCCGTCGTCTCTGCGTATCCGCTTGGGCCGCCAAGCAGATTCATCGAGGCCATTCTGCGCTCGCCTCGGGCGCTTCTTGGCAAGAATCTTTTGGGCGTTTTCGGCGGATGTGCCGTCCGCCGCCTCGAGCGCCCGGCACAAGTCCGGATCCTGAATCAGGCGCGGGTACTTGCCGCCAAAGACAAAAGCCAGAATCTCCCTGCATTCTGTATGCTTTTCAAGGAAAACATCTAGAGTTTTATATCGCAGCTGTCGATCGAGAATCTGAAAGAGCTCTTTGCCGCTTTGGAAGTGTTGTCGGTCACGACGGATCTCTGCTGGCAGATCCTCCAGGTTGGCGAGGAAACAGGCGCCAATTTTGACTATGATTGTTAGATACAACACTTCGAAGACGCAGATTGCTAAAGTCTTACAAAGATGCTCTGATGCTTTATTCAAGAGCTCGGTCAGTGTCTCCGGGTGTTTGGAGAGGAAGCGTGAGATTTGCGTCATTGTGCTCGATTCAACCCAGGTTTTACAGTTATGCAACTTGTTCAAGAATGAACAGCCAAATTATTGAAATTCACTTCAGAGGGCACGGTCTATTAAAGGACTGCAGGCAAATGACGAGGGCTCATCACTGAACAAAGAAGACGCATCGTGCACTTGCCATGTGCGCACGCAAGCAAACAACCTTTGTCAACACCAACATCACAAAGAACACAAAGAGATATTTTTAGTCTCGAGTACATTTGTTTTCCCATCTCACGCAACAAAGCCATAATTTGTGCTCATTCTTGCACTGGCTATGCTTTGCATGAGTTTCAGCGCCGACCGGACACGGACTCTATCCGCCTTTGTGCCGAGATTCTCGCACCACCTTTGGGGGGCGGCTGCACCATGTGAAATCACCATACGAGCGTGAAGCAAAGTTCCACACAAAGTCGCATCTTGAACAACTCGTGGATTCCAGTTGCGCCGAAGCTCCGAGCCCGGTTTTGCTGCCGCCAGATGAAATGAGAAACTCGCTGTTTCGATGCGGCTATCGTCCGTTCTGCGAGAGCTAGCTCATATTGGCCCACCTGCGGGAAGCAGCCCATCATGTAGTCGCTGAGTGGCGCGCTCGTATGGACTAGCTGGGGGCCGTTGCCACTGCGCCGCATTGCTTGTTCCGACCGCAGCCATTTCGTGAAACCGCTGAAGAAGAAAAAAAATGATCGCCGAGGCTCCCTAAAGATGGCAAGGCAATAAAATTGTTCCAGATTAGTTGGTAGTAACTAGAGATGGAAAAGCCAAGTCAACGGGACGATGCGTACAACCGCGGATAAACAATAGGTATAATATGTCACATCGATAAGACAACCATGACGGGCTTCTACCAATTGTCAGGTGTCGAACATGGATGCTTGACCGATTGGTCTATCCCTGCATTCACGTAGGATCAAGAGAGCCACTCGTGTTGTACCAGTTGTGCCGCAGACTTTCGCGCTGTTGGGTCGATTTTTAGCACGCCTCTAACGAAGTCGATAAAGACACCGATTTCAGTCTCTAGCATATCATAAGGTCTTTTGAATGGCATCACTTCGCCATTGAGCATGCGATCGAGGCTAGTTGGCTTCAAGTTGGGAATTCGAATGAGCTTGCCTGGGGATTTCAACGTGTTAGTCAATGTCGTCCGTCAAGTGGCAGTACAATGTATCTAGGGAGCCTACCTTGCTCATCGAAAAAGTACGCGGAGCGCAACCCTCTTCTAAGTAGATTGGGAGGTATTAGGCCACGGACCTCAACAACTCTTGCCAAATAGTCGTCTTCGGCAGTCCAGGTCCCGTTTTCCGATGCATTTCCAGAGAAGAGAACTATGCCTTGAACGAACTCTGCCACCTGTTTTTGTCAAGTCAGAACTGATGACATTTGTAACTGCATGGCAAGCTACTACTTACAAGACACTCAAGGCTCCATACATCAAACCAGTGTCCCAGGGAGCGCCGAGGGTTACTTCGGGTGCCCTCAGTGCGGGTGGTTGTATCAGATCTGAGAGATGATTCTGCCGCCAGGAGGCTCAGCGGAAGGTGAGCAAGCTTTTCGGCCAGTAGGATAGGTCGCTACTCGCCAACGCCAAAGTCAATAATCCTGACGTGTAGCAATACCATCTCAGAGACAGGCGGTGTCGTGATGACCTCCCGAAGTGGGACTATGGCACCATTCTCGCATTTGATCGTTCGTGGAGGAACATTGTCGAGATACTCCGAAACGCTATCGTTTCGAGTTTCTAATTCCAATAGTATATTCGTTGGCTTAAGATCTATTGGCCAATCAACAACGAAAGCAAGCCAAGCCACCTGTGACATGTCACGCCATACCTGTATGTATCACGCCGCACTCTCTGTGAATAAGGTCCAACCCCGTCAGGAGTTGCCTTGCGGTTTCCTTGACTGACTGTACTGGCAACCTTCCGTCTTGTACTTGGCGACTTGAAAGCCTAGATGAGGCCCCCAGCACGTCAGAAACAAGGCAAACATGGTCTCCGTTCGGTCCTCTGTGGTTGAATTGTTCTCTAAGGTGCATCAGGTATTTGGAACCTTGATGAGGACTGTTTCGAGATGCTTACAGGATCTTGGAGAGGATTTCACACTCAAAATTATCACGCGGGCCGCCATACACATCCCAGTGACTTTACCTACTCTCTGATCAGTTATACTACTGAAAACTGTATTAAAACGTATTCAAGGAATAATGATTTGAAGAAAGGTTATTAGGTGGACTAATCTCCAACAAAAGCTGCATCCCAAAAAGGGCATCCTGTCCGGCGAACTCGAGGCACATGCCGTTGGAGCAGCCTGCATTTGCCCTCACCACCACCCCATATTTGCGCTACTCGCGGCCGGAGCGACGGAGCCACTCACGTCCGCCGTTTCCCCAGATTTAAACTCCGAGCCGGTCGCTTGACAAGAGCCAATTTTCGGGGCATCCTTGTACTTCCGTTCGATTTATTGATACCGATATATAAATCCGTCGTCGCCCAGACGCTTCAGACGGGCTACCATTGCCGTCCCCACCCATTCATCCCATCTTTACCAAATATTTCCGGGCAGAGGCTGCCCATCTTGATCGAATAGTCAAGTTCCCAGCTCGGCCATGTCTAGCACAGCTATTCACACCGGCACGGCCGCCTCGCGGGCCAGCAAGCCGGCGCCGTCGTCGTCGTCTGCTGCTTCTTCGTCCCCCGCCGAGACCACCACCGTCCTGACGCCCGCCTCGCGCCGCTTCGTGCCCCGCGACCTCGACGGCAACGCCATCCCGCACGGCAAACGCTGGGCGTACTCGACGGCCTCGGCCACGACGGGCAGCTGGGGCTCCAAGGTGGTCAACCTGGTCGTCGTCGCGCTCTTCACGCTGTGGCAGCAGTCCCCCACGGCGCACGCGCTGTACGCGCACCTCGACGCCACGTACGGCGCGCGCGCCGTCGGCATCTGGGGCACCTTCATCGTCACGTCCGTCTTCTTCTGGGCGTTTGGCGCGCTCTTCATGGTCGCCGACCTGACGGGCCGCCCGAGATGGCTCTTCAAGTACAAGACGCAGCCGTTTGTGCGCGTGCCCGGCAGAGAGTACGCCTGGATCTGCGCCATCTCGCTGCGCAACCAGGTGCTCGTCGCTCTGCCGCTCATCTACGCCATGTCCTTTGTCACGGCGCCGCGGCCGGTACACCCGTCGGCCCTGCCGGGCCCCGCGCAGACGTTCCTCACCGTCCTCTTCGACACGCTCTGCACCGAGGTCGGCTTCTACTACGTCCACCGCTTCTTCCACAGCAAGAGCATGTACACGCGCTTCCACAAGCAGCACCACGAGTTCACGGCCCCCGTCGGCCTGGCCTCGACCTACTGCACCATGACGGAGCACGTCTTCTCCAACCTCATCCCCAACGCCCTCGGCACCGTCATCGTGCCCCACCACTGGTCCCAGCAGTGCTTCACGTTCCTCTTCCTCGAGTTTGGCACCATCTGCACGCACTCGGGCTACAACATCCCTGGTCTGCCGTCGAACTTGCAGCACGACTTTCACCACTTTGCGTTTGACGAAAACTTTGGGCCGACGGGCCTGCTGGACGCCTTTCACGGCACCAACAAAAAGTACGTCGTGACGCTGGACGAGGCCGTAAACCGCACCGACGGAGACGAGGAGCGTGCCAGGAAGCTGGTGCTGCAGCGTCTGGCCGAGATTGAGGTCGCGGCCGATGAAGCCAAGGCAAAGAAGAAGTAAGGTGAAGATGAAGATTGGTAGAGAATTGATTATTTCGGTGCTTGAGTCATTGCTGGAGTTGTGGAAATTGTATCTTGGTGTTGGGGATATTCGCCTAGGATCTGGGATGTAGCCGTTTGTTCGCGAGCAATCAAATTGGACATTGGTATTTTCCTTATGGCATGCCTTATCATCAGCTTTTAATTTATTATTATTTCTAGGATGAGGGCCGAAATTGAATATTCATAGCTTCTCTGTGGCCAGTTTTTATGCGAACTGGCCCGTGAACAGAGGTCAAAACTGGACATTAAAGAGCAATTAACTTAGACATGAGCATTGTCCTTATGGCATGCATTTTTATGAGCTTTAACTTATGGTGTGTTTTTGGACGAGGGCCGAGATTGAATGTTCATGGTTTCTTCGTGGCCAGTTTTTATGCGAAGTGGCTTCTGAACGGAGATCAAGACTGGACATTACAGAGCTACTGTTACCGATCTTTGCATGAATTTTAATAGTGTCCTTCCTGGATGAAGACGAAATTGAGTGTTATACAGCTCCTCTTTGCACAGCCATATATGAGGACGAGTGTGAGTCTTGGGCCGCGTGATATAAGCCCAGGATCTGTTATAACACACGACTCGTTCTAGCAATAGTCAATTAAAACGTGAGCACTACGCCACATTTTCTCTATACCAAGCCAATTACTCAATGCACGCCGTCTATTACTTGTTCGTGAACATTTTTGTCTAATTACTAAATTCATGCACCAGCTGATATGGGACCTGGCAGCCTTGCCATCCCGCCCTATGACAGGGTTCATAATTGTCATCTACGCTGTCAAAATCCCATGTCAATTTTATTTGTTTCCTCTGACTCAATCGCGCCAAGCTGTTACTTTTCCCGCCATCAGCCAATCATTGCTCATCCTCCGCACCCGGTGAAGGAAACAACCTACTCGGGCTATACACCAGCCACGAGGAACCCAAGTCTCTGTTCATCATCACCTCAACTGCCGGAGCTATATTATAAGAGAATCATCCTCAGGCATGTAGATTCGCGCAAAAGCAGCGAAAACATTCGGCAACGATTTGCGTGTTGCGAGAACAGAACGCGCCTGAACGCCCACGCGTTTCTCATTTCGGAGAATTTTAGCAAAATTTGGATGGTGACGACTCTCGCTTGCGCACGATTTCCGCCGAGACAGAAAAACATATCATGAACAAATGATTTGCGCATTTCTTGTCAGATTACCAAAAAAAAATCTCCGAAAAAACAAACCCCCCTCAGCTTGGCTGAAAAGAATGGATGTCTCTGAAAGGCTCAGCCCACGCGAGGGGGTGGGACACGGGAAGAACACGAACGATTGCCAAGAGAACAAAACTCTGAAAAAATAATAATAATAAAAAGGCCAGGCCGAGACATGCACATTGAACCTTGTTGGAGCTCTCTTTCGAATTTTCAATTTAAATTAGAAAATGCCATGTGGGAATAAAGGAGCAGTGCTACGCTTTCTGGTATGCTGTGGCTTTGCATTCCACCTGCCCCCCACCCCCCCCCTTTGCCGCCACTGTCCATCCCAGAGAGAACCGGCCCGAACTGTGCTAAAGAGACCTGAAAAAAAAAAGGTTCAGGTTGACATTCTTCCCTTCATTCTTTTCGTCTGATCTTCCTTTTTTTTTTGGTCCTCTATGACGCTGGTTCACGTCTTCTGGAAGCGAGGACAAGGGGCGGCGGATTGACGTGGAAAGTGACAGAGGTTAAATTGATTGCAATGGCTGCTGTTGGAATGTAATTCTCGGCAGTGCCATTGGGAAGGGTTGACGGCCGACCAAAGCTTCTTCAATGAGAGACAAGTACATTGTCACACGCTGCAGACCGGTCCAAGCTCACTCACTATTGGACGTGGAATTGCATCTTATGTGCGGTCACATAATGTGGATATTTTGTTTGCGAGTATATACAGGTTACCCTGTAGAGGAACCTCAACGCCTATTTTAACCATATTCAAGAACCATGCAACTAATTGACGGAGGAAAATCCGTTCCTGAAAAGGGCAATCAAAGGGTCGACGATTCGATAGTCCTCAACGCTCCCCATTCGCAGGTAGAATGTCTCGTGGAGGCGCCAAACTCCCTCATTGTTCTCCCTTGCCATGTGCCCACCCCCTGCCACATTCCAGCCACAACCACCACCATCATCACCATCCGCATGGCACTTATTAGCATCTATGTAAATACCAGCACAAACTAACAAGGCGACATGGGCCGTTTGACGAACTCTTGTCCTTTCTCGCTGAGACACTGCTCCAGCCGTCAGCTTTGTCCGCCGCAGCCACACCGCCGCAGCCACAGCCCGGTGTCGATGCGAATCAAAACTTGTTCATCATGACATGATCCAGAGACATTCTCATCCCTTTTTAGTCAATATCCGGTGTAACAATGTACCTGTCCCAACCGCCACGAGGCTCAATAAGGATGCAACCACCATCACTTTTAGCGAGAAAACCTCGTTAGGCACGGAGGCTCGCTTCGGCCTCCCGACACCAAGGAAAAAGGATCGACAAATGACATTGGCATTGCGGCGTCATTATTCCATTGTTCTCGGTGGTAGCGTCGGTGTTATCATATGTGGCTTTCCATAATCAGCTAGGGGTTTGGCAGAACAGAGCAAAGCACGCATCCGTGCGACGACGTCCAGACCGTGAGCACCAGCCAGCTGGAACAGCCGCTAGCCGCCCATCGTGTATACGTAAACAACTAAACAAATAAAATAAAAAATTGCATGTAGTTTATGAGTGTTGAGCAGACAAGGTAGCTGCTGACCGTCGTGGTTCGCTCATCAAACTCACCAGCAACCAGGCCAGCGTTGGAGGGCTGCCGAAATTACAACCTCCACAGTGGCACACGCCGGCTCGATGCTAGTCACTCTCGTCACATCACAGCACATGTCATCGATGCACAAGTACACACTTGGGCTGAAAATTTACAATTACCACATTCACAGATTCACTCACGACCAGGTTTTGCCCTTGATAGGATTGTATTTTACTGCTTTGTGCCTGTTTTTACAACTACCCATACATTGATCCGAGGCTCCGCCTTCATCAATAACAGCTCCTAGCCAGGCACCCCCTTGTCCTCAAGGGTGATGCATGCCACGCTGCATTGACCGCCAGCCCCAGTTCGAAAAAAGTGCCAGACAGGCGTCCTCCAAGCCTATTGAAAAATAATATTGCTGGCATTGGTTAGACCCAGGGCATACTCCTCGCCAACTGCGACCTCACACTTGGGTATCCTTTTCTTCCCCTTGGCCGCTGTTCCATTCTTGTGTTCCATAGTAAGGCTGGCCAGGCCCCCTTGTAGTCTAAATCCTCCCAAAAAACTTCCACTGAGGGCCATTATGCTCCAAGCCCGTGGAGGCTCATAGTCCCGAAGAAAATAGTGCAGAAAGTGCAAAATGATGTAACATGCGAAAAGTCAAACTCTGAAGGCCCGCGGGCCAAATGTCGCAGAGATTTTTTTTGGTTGTCGGACGCTTTTTTTTGTTGCCGGAATCGACTTGAAAAGCAAAGGGCGAAAAAAGTAATGATGAAAAGAGAGAAAAAAAAAACAAAGTCGCTAAATGCCATGACGTAGATGAGAGAAATATCATTCTGAATGCGGGAATGCGATTCGAACAACAAGTGTAATGTGTGTGCTGCCAGGCCTCGATATTATATGTGCGGTACGAGACTCTGATGCTTTTGATGCTCCGCCATCAATGCTTCACCGTATGCTTAATGCTGCATGCAATGTTGACCGTAACCATGCTGTTGCGCCTGCTGTGCGAATATCGTCGCCTGGTTCTGATGCGGTGTGGGAGTGACGGGGCAACGAGGCGGTAATGAGGAGTAAACCTCCTTCTGTACCTGTGCGTTGCTGTAGTGAGCGCCGTCTGGGGTGATGGGGGGAGTAAGGTAGCCTTCGAAGCCCATGGCAGCGCCGTGCCCCTTTTGAGGAGTGCTGTAGATGTCGGAAGGCTTGGCAGCAGCAAGCTCCGTGGGAGGCGAGGGAGGGTTGGCGGCGCGGCGGGCCATCTCAGCCTGCTCAGCCATGAAGTCGGAGAGCTTCTGGGAGACACGGGACAGCTGGGGGGTGGCGTACTTGCGGGCCAGTGTGGGAGAGGGCTGACTCAGGTGCTGCGAGAGAGTGAGGAGGGTGACGTTCTCGGTATGAGCCCATTCACCGTCGTTGACTTCGGGGCGGCCGAGGATGGCACGGGCGAGGGCGAGCGAGGCGCGGGCCATCATCGAGGGCTTGGTCGAGACGAAGTCGCGGTGGTAGAGGGCAAGCTCGCAAAGGTAGGCGGCCATGTGCTCGACCTCGGCGTCGTCACGCTCCTCGGCAGCCATGAGCTGGGTGAAGAAGTCGACAGTGGGGTGGCCGATGGCCCACTCGAGGGTGTTGAGAACGTGCATCTCCATCTGGGTGAACATGCCCGAGTCGTAGAGTCCGCAGCACATGTTGTTGAGCTCGTTGATCTGGGGGACGCGGTCCTTCTTGTCACCATACTTGGCGGCGATGAGGAGGGCGGCGCAGCCGACGAGCTGGTAGTGGTGCTTGTAGACGACTCGCTTGGAGCAGTAGCGGTCCAGCAGGTTGATGGTCAGGAAGAGGGTCTCGGGGAGAAGGGCAAAAGCGGCGTGGGCCTCAACGATGAAGTCGATGAGGTAAGGTCTCATGAACCACTGAATCTCTCGCTGCATGTCGATGAGGTTAGCATCGGGAAGAGTCTCGTCCTGTGGGCATGTTAGCAAGGGCAGCAAGAGTTGGTGGCCAGCCGTGTCATCGTACCTCCATGATGGCCATGTGTTCGAGAATGTCTTCTAGATACTCTTCGCCGGCCAGTCTGGAGAGTTCGCTGGCAATGATGTCCTGTCGTTGGCGTGCAACCATCTTGGCGGCGCAGCGGGCATTCATTCGCTGGAAGTTGGGCTCGTCCGACTCGATGAAGAAGGAGTCATCGTGGTGAGAGTAAGCCATGATTGCGGATGAATGTTTGTCTGAGTGATCGAGCTTCCCGTAGTATCGAAAAGACGGAGAAGCTGGATGGGGATGTGATGGATATAATAAAAGAGGCGACGTGTGGGCACAGTCTTGGTGTTGAAAGTGCCGTGGGACAAGGAATGGCTGGTATTCTCCAGGAATCGTTGGTGGGCGAGTTATTGGATAAAGAGTGAAACTCGAGCTGCCGGGTTAAAGAGAGGACCGGTTGCCGGAGGAATTAGAGAATTAGAATATTAGAAAAAGAGTGTGTCGAACTAATGGCAATGAATGAGTGTAGGCGAGAGAGTTGCCGGGACCATGTAGAAGAAGTGGTCGAAAAGTGAGAGGAAGGGTCGGACAAGGGCCGGTTTAAAGGAATCGAGGGATCTAAAGAATTGAAAAAGAACGAGTTAGCCATGTCCCCGCTGCAGAATAGCATCTCGGTGGCTTGAAGACATTGCCTAAGGCGAGATTGCGGGGGCTGAAATAGGTTTTCCCCTGACGTGCCGCTCCCTTGGATGATAGGGTGGAGGGGGTAGGGGCACGCTGGCATGGGAAACTTTCGATCGATTGGCACGAGGTGCCAGCGGGAAAAAAAGGGCAGGCTTACCAGCAGAGGTGCAGAAGGTACGAGACAATCTCGATGAGACAATTGTGCAGCGGGTGGGACCAACGAGTTAACGTCTCCCAGAGCGTTTGCACAGGATTGAAGTCGACCGCGACGGTGGATCTGGTGAAGAATGCAGAGGAGAGCGCTCGGCATGCAACTATATTACAATCGGGTACTTGGTTAGTGAGGGGACAGGAGAGTTTGGCGTGGCAGACGAGGGAGGAGGCCAATTGGCGGCGTGGCCGAGAGGAACAATCGCCTGGGTGTGATTGTGGCAGCGGAGTGGCTGGCACAGAGTACCGCCGTGGCGTGATGGTGGTGAGTCCGTGGAGCAACCGAAGAGGCGGCGGTGGTGATGGTGGTGATGATGGTTCCGTTGGTGTTGAGGATTGGTACTTACAATGTAACCTCGACCTTGAAAAATAGGAAGAGAAATAGAGAAAAAGATGAAAAATGAAGGGACACTAATGCAGCGACATGCAATAGAGATTTTCTTGAAGGCAGTGTTTTTTGCTAGTCAAAGCAAAAAAAACAGGCCAACGGACGGTGTAGAGACACGAGCGAACAAGGCTCGCGAGAGGAAGGGTCGTATCGAACGGGTGTTCCTGGCGAGAGGCACGAGGAACAGAGGGCTAGCGGACAAGAGGCTCGAAAGAATGAGCGTCTAGCAGCAGCTAGTCTCGGGAAGGGTCGAGTTCGAAGCGTTTGTCGAGGGGAATCGATGGGTCAACCGAAGGGAGGTTGACGGTGGATTGGCTAAATGGTGGATCGAATTCCTTTGTCGGGAGGACTGGAATTCTGCAAACCACCAAGTCGGAGCGGGTAGACAAGACTAGCTTGACTATGGAGAGGGGACGAAAGAGTGAAATACCAATCAAGGTCTCTTTCTTCGTGCGAATCAGTTTCTTCCTTTTCGAGTTGAACAAGGAAGTCTTTATGCGAAGCCCAAGCTGCTAGATAGCTTTTTACACCAGTTTAGAATGGAAGCTAGAAGCTGCAAAGGGGCGAGCCGAAGGAGGGGAGGGGCGGGTTTTAAGGAACTCGTCAATCCAAGGGCCAAACGTCTTGTTGAGGAGAAGGGGAGAGGGGGTGTATCTGTCGACCTGCTGTGACGGGGTCAGGGACGTTGAGAGAGAATTGGCGGAAAAGGAAAACGAATGGACGAGGATGAGAGGAAACGAAGAGGAAGAGAGGAGGGGAGGAGGTGGGATAAAAAGAGGTAGGAGGAGGATGGAGACGGAGAGAGAGGATTGGCAGCGGAGAGGCGGTTAGTTTTATTCGAGCAGCAGCTCAGGCGGAGGAGAGGAGACGAGGTGGTGGACGGTGGTGCAGCAGCAGCGGCGAGCAGCAGCTGGAGCAGGGCATCTGGAGCAGCAAACGCCCCCCGAAAAAGGCTGCGTGCTCGCTGGTCAGCAAGCACCAAACGGGCAGAAGCAGCTAAGAACAGCCTGCTGGCGACAGGTAACAGGTTCCAGAGACGAGGTACCGCAGCAAGTACAGTACAGCACGGTACAGCCAGTACAACAGACTCGCTCACCCCTGCTTGCCTTAGCCTGGGGCCAGCCCAGCCCAGTCCCCAGCCAGCCAGCCAGCCAGCCAGCCAGCCAGCCAGCCAGCGGCCACAGTGCCACACACCACGCCGCCCGCCCTCGTCCTTGCTTTAGGAGCCTTTTTTTTTTCTGGGGCCATTTTCTTTTTTTGCTTGAGGGGAGAGGGGACGCTACTGCACCAGGGGTGGGAGGGACCCAAC
>JARDXD010001037.1:0-33254 GCA_029218145.1 Aphanocladium album
TGCAGGACAGGAATTCGCAAATCGATTACGATTGTGTTGGTTCCTCAACGCACTAGCCTGCAGTGCTCCGTGGGATGGATGCGGAAGGCGAAGAGGAAAAGGGTCGTTCATGACTGCTGGGCCAGGCGGATATACAGGTGATGCAAATGCTGTCAACAACAGCATGTTTGGAGATGCATCCTCGGGTGGCAGAAAGGGCGCTATACATGGAGCCAATTTCATGCACGCCGAACCTCAAATATATTCAGGCCGCGTAGGGCCTGGGTGGACTCGTTTGTTTCGGTGACGCAGTTTATCAGCTTCTGGTCTGCGGCGATCCCCCGGATTTTGTTCGCGAAGTGATGTATAAAAATGGAGAGATGGAGAGATGACGGAAAAGCAGAGCGAAGGCATCCGATCTACAGCAAAGGACCATTTTCATTTAATGCCACAGGTCACTTCATCGACGGCGTCACACGAAACAGCTTGGTCGAATATCCTCACGTTGCCGATGCCAGAGGATGAAGCTCGGGCATTACTCTGCGACTGGCTCTGAAGGCATGCGAGCGGAGACACATGGCGGTCCTCCTATCGGCTCGTCTGTAAGAGAACCAGGGAGAACGGCAACCACTTCGAGCGCATGCAATGAGTCGCTGGCCAGCGGCGGGGTGCGGAGGAATATTGCATTCCAATGTGCGTCGTGTTGGGGGAATGGCTAGACAGTATTTTGCATATGATGGATTTTATCGGGTTCGGCTCCTTCCCTGTCGATGCTAGCCATCTGATACTGAGACCCCGGACGGCAGGCGTGAACCTCGTTCCCAGCAGACCTTATCCTACACTGGAAGCAAGCTTTACAGGCGATTGTATGCAACACTCATAAATGAATTCGGGAAGTCGGTGCCGACATTCTTCACACCTGAATGCCCCTTAGCGAGACCTCCAGCGATCGTGGGTGCCTTCATGATTGTGCACCAGGTTCTCCCTTTCCTGTTCAACTCGTTGAGCTCGTTCGCCATGGTTCATATGGCCATTGCCCGCATCCCGATTCACAATCGCATTTGCGCGGTCAAGTAGACGATCCTCATGCCACTGTTCGCAGTCGCAGGTTTTCCATTCTTCACCGCAAACGTAGCAGAACTCAGCTCCACAACGACAAGCTGTTGTTGCATCAGTAGCGAAGAAAATCTCGGGTGTACGAGCCACTTACTTATATGATTGCAGCCGGTATTTAGCTCTACCATTGTGCGACAGGAGAAGTACCGCATACAACCTTCGGATCTTGCCAGTCGCAGGATGTCCATGGTCGCTGCGTCTGGTGGGCAGTCGTTTTTAAGAAATGAGCGTTTACAACGGGTGCAGGTACTTCTGCCACACTTCACGCACGTTCCCCTGTAGTCAACAATAAACTGTGTCGGCATGAAGGTGGCGCATGTTCTCTCATGGCAATAACTTCTGTTCGGAGTGCTATACTCTACCTCTTTAGCGTAATAGCGCCGGACGAGCTCGGTAGGCAGGAATATTTGGTTTAGGCCAAGTGGAATGGGCTGTTTGCAGCATCTTGCAGGGAATAGAGATTCATCGCCAATCGCCATCTCCAACAGCTGAGCCAAACAGCTTCAGCAATAGTCATGACCACAGGGGGTCCGTATAGTCTTTTCTTGTCAGCTAGATCTTGCTTTTTTTCTCTGCCAACATGGGATGAGCTGCCGACATGAGCTGATGTCTGCAATGCCTGATCGTCACCGATATACAACGCGACAAGTTTTGCAAGCATATCTTCGTCGATAGTGTCTTGAAAATTTTCCCGAGCGTGGCGGTCGCCCATCACACAAGGTGCGCCATTCTCCAAAGCGATGGCGTACTCCCTGTCATGCGTCACACGCTCCTCGTCGCTTACACTCTCTCGAATCAGCTCAGCGTCAAAAACAACCGCTTGCGCGATGCTGCGGGCCATAGCTTGATCGGAATAAAAGTTTTCAAGGGCCTTCAGCTCATTCTTGAAAAGCTGGGCTGCGAACTCACTATCGGGAGGCTCTCCGACGCGATGTTTCCCCTTGAGCATGGTCTGAGTTTCCTCTAACTGCATTTGGATGACCAGATGTCGTGATTCGGGATCCACTGTATAATCCATGTTCACTGTGTAAAATTTGGTACTCTTGCGCTGTTTTGCTGTCAATTTTGTGTGTTTCCGATATTGTGGAGGAGGAAGAAATTCACATTTCGTGCATGGCTGCGGGAGAGGGCTGTGATGTTCCGCTATGAATCAAGCCTTGCCAGCCTGTAGGAAAAACAGCCGAGGGCATGAGTTATGCCGTGGCCGCATCTAGCCGTCCCAGTCGTCGTATTCAGCACTTTAGTTCATCAATATTCCAAGACCATTCGGAACAAAAGATTAAGTAGTCAATTTTCTTTCTCTAAGGTCAACTATCGCAATTTTATTTGCTACCTAGCGGCTTCTCGATGTGGGATCGCCCATCCGCCGTTAGCGATGCCTCATATATTAAATACATGGTTGTTTCGCCAAAGGGCCCTAGCGCCTGCTACAACCCTTGCCTCCACCGACCATACAGACATTGAAATCAAGCTTTCCTCGTTGCCTCTATTTGTACGTCTTTCGTCTTCGCACACGTGTGGTAAATTTGAAGATAGTAACTATACCATAGCGGAAGCGGCATACCTGTTCAGCGCCAAAGGCCCGGAGGGGTGTTTACCGAAAACAGTTATTGCGTCCAGTAAATGCTGTTTTATCGATTTTGGGCTAGCGCCTGTAATGTGGATCGCCGGTGGGTACAGGACGGCACAGTGCAGAGAGACGTACCTGCCTTGATACCTGAATTCTTAGTGGCTTTATCGTTATGACATGTGAGGAGACATGCAGTAGAGGAGTTAACAAAAGCCGTCGAGTAGCCGTCAGTCTTTCTATGCCATCTTCAGCTTGCTACGATGATTATGGTGTGCTTCAGAAGGCCATTCCACATTGGCCCGCCCCGATCGTAGCGTCGATTGTCTCTCCACTAGGAGAGTGCATGACGCGAGTCACTAGCACCGATGGAAGCATCAAATCCACGACGATCAATTTTATGATAAACCGCTCAGCAAGATAATATGTGAAAACCAATTTTTTCTCAGCCTCTCAATCTGCACAGCAACCACAGTAGTCACACTCTTCATCGCAAGCCGTGTAGTCGGGCTTGGTGCAATCCAATTCATCCAGGTGCCCGGCCTTCTCGGAATCCTTACCATCGGCACTTGTTCCACAGTTTGTGAGCCACAATCTCCAACGATCTTTGACGCGTGGAGAGAATGCCGCCATTGTGACTGCAATCTGTTCCCGAACGTAAAGAGTGCCACTCCCTTCGTCGCATGTGAGCTCCAACTTACTGACTGTCCGCTCTCTAGCAAAAGCCACGATGCGCTCAAGAAGCCCTGAAAAGCGCGCAAGGATCTCCTGGTTCTCATCTTGCCATTTCCCCACGCCGGCACGCACGTCCTGAACGTGGATATCACGAAAAACACCCTGCTCATGATAGGCAAGGATCAAGGTCGGCGTCTGCCGGAGCCAGAGACGGGGCATCTCGTCGGCGATGATCTTGGACTCTTCGGCTTTGCGGCGGACACTGCGGGTCTTCAGGTCAAAAGTGGCTCGAGACGGAACCACACGGCCGGCGTCGGAGATGGTCAGCGAAACGCTGGAGGACGGGGGCTTGTGCGAAACAGAGAGTGACGCGACCAGGTCGCCGACCGACCCACATACTGCCATTTCGCTGCTGGCGTCTTTGGACGATGACGCATCAGTATCACCGGGGAGGTAGCCATCGCCTTCGAACCGCACAAGGAGCGTCAAGCCACCGAAGCGGTACTTGAGGATGCGCTGATGGGAGGCCGAGCCTCGCACTGACTTGTCCCAGGTGGTGTAGTTTTCTGGAAAGGTATGGCCGTAACCGATCACATCTTCAATGAGTTCCCGCGGCGACTTTTCGCGACGAATGAAATGTACCGTAGAACCGACCACCTCAACTAAGATTCGAAAGCTCGCGCTCTCGCCTCTTGCAAAACGGAGGAGATTTCCCAGGGTGCTGGCGCAGCCAAAGACATCAATCGGGCCCGGGTATGATGCCATGTGCACGCCCGAGTTCATCTTCATGATTGCCTCAACTGATGCCTCTAGTGGAAATTCTGGATAGTGAGCTGCATTTTTATCTCGATAGTAGGTACCGGCATCCTGTTCGAGCTTGCGAGGCTGACTTAGAGGCGTCCATTTGGGGGGCATGCCTGTGGCACTGGTCAGTGACACATTGCGTCGCATGCGAACGTTGTTGCTAATAGTAATGATACTTACCAGGAACAGTGATGTATGCATCTCCTTTATCCAGCCAGTTGAACGAAGCGATCGTCTCAACGTCAGTGATTCCAAGATTTTTCTCAGTGACAACAGTGCGAGGAAGATCCGGGGCAGGAAATTGTCCAACCACGCAGCCTAGAGGGGCCTGCGGCACCACTTCAGCGGCTGTGGCCCTGCCCACCTTGCCACCACGGCGACCCCGATAAAAGGCCCCACGGCCGCGAGTAAAACGAGGAAAGCTGTCGTGGTTCATATTTGGCTCTTTGTTGGATGGAACTAGAAGGTTTTGTTTTGCCGGTGCGTCTCCAAGAGAGTGGGCAGCCAACAAAAGGAATGACAGGACGGCGAAGGAAATGGAAGCAAGCGAATGCCAGAAGCGGAGAGCCCAATTTCGGTGAATATTACGCGCCAAATTACAAAGAACGGGGTCAATAAGGCAGCCATGTATGCGTTGCAAGACCTGCAGGCGCCCGACCGGTCCAGTCACCATGCAGCACCACGTGCCTGTACACCCCAATCGCAGCCTGACTGCCAATGTCTAGCGTCCCAACATGATTGTAACCGAAAACAATTATCCATTATTAACTGCTTCGCAAAGGCCTTGGGACTACTGGCTGGTGACAACATACGTCTTGGTGTCCTTGATCATGATCGAAGCAATGGCTAGTGATGCTGGACGTGATTTTCGCCTGAAAAAGATCTTCAATGCGTTTCTACATGGAAAACGATCGGTCTCAACTTCTCACGAGGCCGGAATATTCTTCGAAGCTGCCAGAGTCCAGACATCTCCGCCAGAGTGTCTGGAGGCCATCCTTGCCAGCCCATCTGGCCTTGCCGTCGTCAAATCCAGCGTGCGAATCAGCACCAACCCCCAATTCATTTCCGGCCATGTCCTGCCTTTTTGGCGATACATTTGCCAGACTGAGGCGAAGGCTCTATGTGAGGGGACGCTCCTACACCGGGTTATGGTTGCTGTTTTGCAGCCGCCAACTGCATGGAACGCCATCCAGAAGCATTACGTCGACGGCGGGTTTGACGACAAGGACGTCGAAGCTTTCGCAGGGCTATGTTTAGAGATTGTCACCTACCCTGGTCAAGAACTCGCAGGGATAACCAGGGACATTGAAAATGTCATCAACACACGTCCGTTTACGAAAGACTCCAGCTCCAAGACACGCGAACTTGGCTACCGCATCCAAAAGGTTCTTCAGATAAGGTCTTCGTCCACCAACCCAGACGATGCTGATGGACCTGGAGGGAGACACGACAACGATTTTACAGATTTCCGGCACATTTCTATCTACCCAAGCAGTGATGAGCTCTCTTCAACATTACTACCTTTCTATCGACAGGCTGTCGAGGTATCACAGTCTGACCCGGCTCAGAGGACTGCCAGGCACCTTGACAACCAGTTCCGTCTTCTCCGTGAGGACATGTTGGCAGAGCTTCGCGACGATATTTCAGTCGCCATAGGAAAAAAAAAAGGCAAGAGGCGAAGCCCAACCCTAAAAAATCTCGTACCGGTTGGCATTGACACTGGCGACGAGGGGCGAGCCCGGCAGTGCGCCCTCCGAGTCAGCGTCGGTTCCGGACTCGAGAGGCTTACCAAGCTGCCGGCTACCGAGCGAAAAACGTTTTTAGCCGAGAATCGAAACTTCTTGCCCCATCAGGCGTTTGGGGCCGTTTCCTCGAACTGCACTATTATTGGTTTTGCCTTTGCGGTTCGCAACATTGACGACCTCGTCAGAGACCCTCCATTGCTCAGTCTCTCTTTCTGCTCCTCTGATTCCATGGAGAAGGCGTTGCGCAACGCTGCGCAGTCGCAGCATTTGGAGTTTATCCTGGTAGACACTCCTGTATTCGCATACGAACCGGTCCTCCGACGCCTTCGAGAAATCGCGGAGCTGCCACTCGACAAGCATCTGCTACAGATGGAGGATGGCGATGCAGAGCAGAGGTTTGAAATACCAGCAAAACTGCAAGCCGAGATTCGGAAGATAAGAGAACACAGCCCAGATGGAGCCTATTTGGATATTGCAGGTCGAAGCTACCACATAGACGCGGCGCAGGCTGCCGCTTTAGTAACGGCGCTACAGAACCCGCTTGCTGTAATTCAGGGACCCCCTGGTGAGCTAGATATTGATGTCAATACCATATTCCGGAAGGACCGTCGTTATTAACTATCGATTCCGAAATACAGGCACGGGAAAGTCTTTTGTCGGCGCGCTCGCAGCTAAGCTGCTTCTTGAAGGGTCGCCTGGTCGTATCCTCGTCCTCTCCTACACGAATCACGCACTCGATCAATTCCTGGAAGATCTGTTGAATATAGGTATTGACGAGAAAATCATAACACGACTTGGATCAAAATCTTCAGCCGTTACTGCCAAGCTCTCGTTTGACTTGCAAACGCGCGAGCGCCCATCCGGATTCTCCGAGCGCAGAACGTTACTCTACACGCTTAAAGACGAGCTCAGGAGTCTTCGTAATGATGTCGAAAACGCATTTGACAAGGTCGCCAAGCGACCCTCCTTAGAAGAGATCATTGACTATCTTGAGCTCGCCGACGACCAAGAGTCGCAGCTCTTCTGGCGTGCTTTCCAGATACCGCATGAAGAGGACGGGTTTATCACCACTGGCCGAAATGGTGTGGCTATGCAGACTGGTTATCTCCTCGATCGATGGCAGAGAAACAAAGGGCCAGGAAATGTCTTGCGAAAGGTGGATGCAGACTGTTGGCCGATTTGGCAGTATAAAAAGGAGCAGAGACTTGACTGGACTCGCAAGTGGACGGAGGCCATTCAGAAAGAGCACATGGAAGCTCTACACGGCTACGTCGAACGGTTCAACAAGACACAGACCCAGATTGACTCCCTGTTCAATGAGTCACGATGCAGCTTCATCAAAACGAAAAGAATCATCGGGTGCACGACCACTGCCGCAGCCAAGTACTCATCCTTGATCAAAGCGGCCGAGCCCGATTACATTTTGGTCGAGGAAGCTGGTGAAATTTTGGAAGCTCATGTTCTCACAGCTCTAAACACATCGACCAAAAGCCTGATTCTGATTGGAGATCACGAGCAGCTACGGCCCAAGTGCAAAAACTACGCCTTGAGTGTTGAGAAAGGTGCCGGATACGACCTCAACAGGTCACTGTTTGAGAGACTCATCTTGGCAGGGCAAGAACACAGCACACTCCACAAGCAGCATCGAATGCATCCCGAAATCTCACAGCTCGTCCGCTTCATGACCTACCCGGACCTGAAAGACGGAGAAAAGACGCTCAATAGACCGCGTATTCGAGGCCTGCGTGGCAGAGTCGCATTTGTCAATCACCACGAGCCGGAAAGGAGCGCCAATGACCTGGGTGACCGCCTGGACGCGAACCAAACGTCGAGCAAAGAGAACAAGTTCGAGGCTGAGATGATCCTAAAAACAGTGAAATATTTGGCACAGCAAGGCTACAAGACAAAGAATATTGTTATTTTGACGCCGTACTTGGGCCAGCTGCGACTTCTTCGGGATATGCTGAGTTGTGACAATGACCCGCTGCTGAGCGACCTTGACTCGCATGAGCTCATCCGTGCAGGTCTAGTCACGACCGCGGCGGCGAAACTCGGAAAGACCCAGATACGCCTGTCAACAATTGGTGCGATCTTTTCCCGGAATCGATCTTTAATTTGACGAGATGCTAATACTACTTCAGATAACTATCAAGGAGAGGAGAGCGATATTGTTATTGCTTCACTTACCCGCAGCAACAGCAACGGAGACATTGGCTTCATGAGATCCCCTCAGCGTCTTAATGTGCTGTTGTCCAGAGCTCGAAACGGCATCATTCTGTTCGGGAACATGGACACATTCCTTGCCTCGCAACATGCCGCCGACTGCTGGCAGCCTTTCTTTCACTGCATGAAGGAGAAACGCTATCTTCAGGATGGCCTCCCGGTGTATTGTGAGCAGCACCCGGATCGCACCGCAACGCTTTCCACACCTCAGGATTTTGATCTCAAGTGCCCAGACGGCGGCTGTGCCGAGCGCTGCGACGCTATAATGAAATGTGGCGTACACAAATGTCATCGCAGATGCCATCGTGTGACGGACCACAGCAACCTTGAATGTGGCGAGATCGTGGAGAAAACGTGCCAGACGCAGCACACGTACAAAGTCCAGTGCGGGCAGGCTCCTACGCGATGCCCAGAATGCGTACGAGAGGAAGAGGACATCAAGCGGCGCGCCAAACGAGACCTAGACATTGAGAAAAAGAGACTGAAGCAGCAAGAATGTTACAGACAGAAGCTTCTCGCTATTCAGGATGAAATGGCGCATCTGAAGCTACAGGACGAATGTCAGCGAGAAGCAGAGGATCAAGAGCTAAGCCTCCAACGTGAGCGGGAGGCTTTGGCTGAGCTACAAGAGACGAAAAAGCGTCAGGAGTCTATTAAACAGGCTCAGGAGAAAGGGAAACGCAGTTTTGTCGGCACTGGTGGCCAAAGTCCCTCCAAGAGCACTCCAGGACTCAGTCTGGAGCCTGGCTCGGCAAGATATGAGTGGGAATGCCTGAAGCGAGATGAAGGTGCCTCTAATACGACATTAGACACTTTGATGGGGATGATTGGTTTGGAGGCGGTGAAGAAGGAATTCCTTAACATCAAAACAACAGTCGATACTGCCACTCGGCAGGGGGTGTCGACTAAGAATGAGCGCTTCGGATGCAGTTTCCTTGGAAATCCTGGCACTGGTAAGTGATACTCTTCCTTTGCTCCACATCTACAGCCCACATTCCAAGAGCGATGATGACGAACTGAACTCTAACCGTGTGATGTAGGGAAAACCACGGTCGCAAGGCTATATGCGAAGTTTCTCACCACCACCGCGGTCATAGCTGGCAGCCGCTTCGAGGAGGTCACCGGCGCCAAGCTCGCCAATATGGGCGTCACGGGCTGCCAGAAGCTTCTAGACGACATGCTCAATGCTGGTGGCGGCGTCGTTTTTATCGACGAGGCATACCAGCTGTCGTCGGGCAACAGTCAGGGCGGTTCCGCGGTGCTTGACTTTCTGCTCGCTGAGGTCGAGAACCAGCGGTCCAAGATTTGCTTTGTCCTTGCCGGCTACGCCAAACAGATGGAGTCGTTCTTCGCCCACAACCCTGGCATCCCGTCCCGCTTCCCGCTCGCGGTCAAGTTCGAGGACTACACCGATCAGGAGCTCCTGCAGATCATGGGATGTAAAATTGATGCTAAGTACGGCGGGCGTATGAAGGCAGAACAGGGAATGCAGGGTCTCTACTGTCGGATCGCCACTCGCAGAGTGGGTCGCGCGCGAGGGCAGGAAGGCTTTGGCAACGCACGCGCGGTAGAGAACCTGCTGAGCGTCATCTATAGACGGCAGAGCGACAGGCTTCGGGTAGAGAGGCGCGAAGGATCTCGACCCGACGACCTGCTACTCACAAAGGAAGATCTTTTGGGTCCTGAACCTACCAATGCCCTGCGGAAGTCCACGGCGTGGGTCAAGCTTCAGGAGCTGATCGGATTGGAATCCGTCAAGGAGTCAATCAAGTCGCTTGTCGACAGCGTCAAGGTGAACTACCAACGAGAGCTCGACGAGGAGCCCATAATTGAGTATAGCCTGAATCGCGTCTTCCTGGGAAATCCCGGGACGGGGAAGACGACCATTGCCAAGCTCTACGGCGAGGTACTCGCGGACTTGGGCCTCTTGTCCAATGGTGAAGTGGTTGTCAAGAATCCATCCGACTTTGTCGGCGCCGTGATCGGGCAGTCTGAGAAGCAGACGAATGGTATCCTCGCTGCGACGGTGGGCAAGGTCCTGGTCATTGACGAAGCCTACGGGCTCTATGGTGGCGGTGCTGCGTCAAAAGGTGGGGGTGGCTTCTCGGACCCTTACAAGGTGGCCGTGGTGGACACCATCGTCGCCAACGTTCACAGCACCCCAGGCGATGATCGCTGTGTTCTCCTCCTGGGATACCGGGACCAGATGGAGGACATGTTCCAGAATGTCAATCCCGGACTCAGCCGACGGTTTCCGCTCAGCACCGCGTTCACATTTGAAGACTTTACCCAGGACGATATAAGCAAGATCTTGGACCTCAAGCTCAAGCAGCAAGGCTTTAAGGTGACTCAAACTGCTAAAATGGTCGCACTGGATATGGTCGAGCGCGCACGCAGTCGTCCCAATTTTGGCAACGCTGGCGAGGTAGATATTCTACTCAATGGGGCCAAAGCTCGTCACCAAACGCGACTGATGGCTCGAGCGACCCTACGAGTGTCCACCTTGGAAGCGCTCGACTTTGACGAGGATCACGGTCGAACAGAGAAAGCCGAGACCAATGTAGCGCAGCTCTTCAGCGACACAATTGGCTGCGAGCGCATCGTAGCCATGCTCCAGGGCTATCAGCAGACGGCTCGCACGACGAAGAACCTTGGCTTGGATCCTAAAGAACACGTTCCATTCTGCTTCATCTTCCGCGGCCCACCGGGCACCGGCAAGACAACGACCGCGCGGAAGATGGGCAAAGTGTTTTACGACGCAGGGTTTCTCCTTAGTGGCAAAGTGCACGACTGCTCAGCGTCGGACCTTGTCGGGCAGTACGTCGGACAGACGGGGCCCAAGGTGCGGCAGCTACTCGACAAGGCCCTTGGTGCGGTACTGCTCGTTGACGAGGCCTACCGGCTGCGGGAGGGCCAGTTTGCCAAAGAGGCTCTCGACGAGCTTGTGGACTGTATTACAAAGGAGCGATATCGCAAGCGCCTCATCGTCATCCTCGCCGGGTACGAGAACGACGTCAATGCACTTTTAACTGTGAACCCTGGACTCACGAGCCGCTTCTCCGAGGTCCTCGACTTTAGTAGCCTGCCAGCTGCGGACTGTTTCGAGCTGCTGGGCAAGAACCTTCTGAAGCAAAAGACCTCCATCGTGAAGGGAGGCAAGGGCAATATGGCGCTCGACTGCATGGAGACACCGGCTGCTGAGTTCCGCACTGGGGTTTGCCGGCTACTTGAGCGCCTGTCTGAGCTTCCGGGCTGGGGAAATGCACGAGACATTGAGACGCTGGCAAGATCCATTTTTCAGGCCGCGATGAAGGCGGGTACCTCCGAGACGGACGGTACCATTACGGTGACCGAAGCCATAGTCAAGGCAGAGGTGGAAGCCATGGCCAGAGAGCGGGAGGGTCGGTCACGCCAGACGTTGGGTGCGCCATCAAAAGCGGCAATTTTGCAACAGAAGTGTCCGATGAAGAGTTCTAGCGTTGAACCTCAAGTCTCTCTGGTATCTGCGCAGAAAACCTCACACGCGGTCTACAAAGCCAGTGCTAGAGACGACGGACCGCCACCCGCGCACGACCTGGAGCCTGCTAAGACTGCGGCTTCTTCCACTAACGGTAAGAAAGCTGCGGTTCGTGATGCGGGTGTGAGCGACGAGGTCTGGGATCAGCTGCAGCGCGACACGCAAGCGGAGAGACAGCGCGAAGAGGAGTACAAGAAGAAGCAGAAGCTCAAGGTGGAGACACGGGATGACGCGTTGCGGAAGCGCATCATCCAGGAGCTCATCAAAGAAGAAGAAGAGCGGAAGAAGCAAGCCGAAGCTAGAAAGAAATTGCAGATGCAAGGACGATGCCCAGCGGGATACGAATGGATTCGCCAGGCGGGCGGGTGGCGCTGCGCTGGAGGGTCGCACTTCATATCCGACGGGGAGCTGTAGGAAGCGGTAGACAATAATGTGCTGATAAATTTATTTCTGATACAAGTTCTCTGACTGGACAGTTATGCTGCTTGTTATGATTTTCCTACGCTTGATTTACTTTGCATTTATCCGACTCTCTGCCTTCGGTAAGCTGCGTATACCCACTTAGATGGAGATGAATTTAGCGGCTACAACAATGAAGCATTTTCATAGGAAATACACAATAATCATTTTTTTTGGAGCAAAGCTTGAGAGAAACTCTTTCTGAAATTCATTTACATCGTGTTCGCTTCAGTCGCTACACCGCCTTAGCAGTCATTAGCTTTGTATTCATCTGAACTGTAGTCGGGTGGTATGCGTTCATCCTCTGCAAAATGTGAACCTGCTGAAACCCACCGCTATCATAGTCATTCTCTCACGAGACGGATGCAAAATTCAATTTCCCATGCCAAAAGTAAAGGCTCGGTGGCTCGTAGGATTCTCGGTGCCGCTAACTTTGCATTCCAAGTGTCATAAATTGACGCCTCCACGCCGTTTTCGGCCAACGGGAGAGCCAAGGCACCACCCAGTGCTGCAGAAAATGGATATCGCACTTGCGCAGATGTAGCTACAAGGCCTCCATCGTAAGACTTTCTAGCATGTCGCCGTAAATATCATAGCTAGGCGGCATGCCTCTCTGACGAGCAGGTAGCTGCCTGATGTCAGGTCAAGTTACACTGCTGTTAACGCCTTTCGCCTCTCGTCTACGGTATGTACTGTACTGCACAGTACATTACAAACTGCTATAAACCAGCTGCACTCGCAGGATGTGGTGCCAGGTCACCCTCGTTCTCGTCGGCTGACCTGAGAAGCTTTGGCTGTGACCAGCGCCCGGCACTAACGCTAGCAGTACTTGCAGCTAGAATTCAAGTTCACGGCACACGTGAGCACGCGGGTAGCTTTTCAACATACTGGGTTCTACTCGGAAATTCCTGCTAACCCATGTGTACTTAGTGCATACTTTTCATTTCGTCATGGTCAGTTCACTGCGCTAGCCATTTTCGATCATTTAAATCGTGAATAGCGCACAAGAACTGAGTGACCCGATCACGCTACAGACTACGTGTTTCATTTGCGGGAGGCACATGCATGCGCATTGATTGGAGGAGGGACCGATATAATGTTCACGGCAGCCTACTCAAATCGTAGTTGGTGGTGGTGAACGGTAATTACGCAGGAACGAGGCCAGCTTGGCGCCTCAGCTCCAGGCAGCCGTCGATCAAGTTCCCCTTTCGGGCTTCATATTACAAGCCACATTGCCATGCGGGCCGCTGTTGCCTGGCGCTTGATTTTGGTATAACGCAATGGCTACCACGGAGTCCATATATCGCCGGTAGCTTCGTTCTGGCCCGCGTATCTGAGCTCGGCTGCATTACGTGGCCGCAATCCATCCATACCGTGTCGACCACTTCAAAGAAGCATAAAGTAATACAATGGCACCTGCTACTGCTGATTGTTGTCAAATACTGACATATGGAACTTAGAGATGTGCAAAGAGATAATTCAAGATCGCCGATACATGTGTCGACATCCCATAGTGGACGAGCCGTCAGTTGTGCTACCTTGGGATGGATGCGGGGGCTGCGGGGAGATCAAAACTACTCAAAAGCAAGGTCGCAGCACGCTGCGTGAGCCATGTGAAAACTGCAAGGAAGACGGTTCATGGGAGCTTTTTAACGGTTTGTGGATGAGGCAAGCCGATGCAGAGCGGATGAGGATAGAAGATGCCGCCCGTCAACAGCAGGGCTCTGCTTACTGACAAGCCTGACTGCCGCACTTTGTTGCTGCAGTGTGCCGATATAGGTGATTGGTGCAGCTACTATGCTTAAATGAACACTATTCTGTGCGAGTTGCCGAACGGGACCTTACGTGCTGAATGGTAGAATAAATTTATTGCGCCGGAAGGGCATCAATCAGACTCCCAACCGCTCGCTTGTCAACACCTCGACGCATCCTTATCCCACCACCCCACCCACGAAGCTAAAGAGAACAGGCAACCAATATATGGGTTGCGTTCCTCGAATTATCGATCACCCGACTCATCCGATTGTGGACAGACAAATCATATTGGTTATTACTATAGCGCTCATCTTTCTTTATGCTGGTTCGACGGCCAAGTATACCGGCCGACGCAATGGTCAAACACGTGTTGTGCATCGTAGCCCCTACCATATGGTGGGGCTATATTGATTAGTCATCTCAGCTATTCGATTCCGTGCTCAGCTGTAGCGAAAGGCAGACCTCCCTCGCTCAGTAACCTACATACAAGCCTCCTCTCTGTACAACTCGCAGCTTGAAATCTCCAAATTGATATGTATATAAGATTCTACGCGCGATGAGAGATCACCATGTGCCGCAATTACCGGCATGCCTGACGGCGTACAACCTTATTTCCGGCGGATCTACTGGGTGGGTGCTTCGTCTCGCAGATGGCATAGCTCTGAAATATTGCGTTCGCGAGCGTTTCAAGAAGTTTCGGACCGAGAACGAGTTCTATGATACGTCTCTGCAGCAAACCCCTCCACCTAGCATCATGCAAAGCTTTCTGCGACTGCCTGGCATTAATTTCATGCCACTCATGGCCTCGAGCCTCGAGGAACGCATCTGCTCTAATCAGACTCGTGGTGACGGAAATTCGCCGTGCGTCAAGGTCAAGTGCACTGAACCAGCAACGACAATCGGCCAATGGGCTACCGAACTCGCTCGGGCGATCGCATGGCTCGAGTCTCTCGGCCTTGTGCACGGTGATTTACGACCAGCCAACATTCTTCTCGATCGGGATGACCACATCAAACTCGCCGATTTTGATAGCGTTGCTACCATGGGCTCTATGAATCCCGGCAACTGTGCACCATGGGCACGACTGCGTGGCTGTGACGGTGGGGAACAAGCTGGCTCGTTTGGCCTCTATGACGCTTGGAGCGAGCAATTCGCATTCGCCTCCATTTTATACAATTTGACGACAGGTACCGAGCTCTACGAGGAGAAGGGGCCCGAGGTACTTGATCTCCTGCGAGACTTGATATTTCCCGAGCTAGAGGAGACGCCCTTGAATCTACTCACATTACGCTGTTGGAAGGGAGGATTTGCAACTCTAGCGGATTTGGCGATGGAGACGAAGAGATTGGAAGGAGCGGAAGGCGCCGAGAGCGGAACAAGATTCGATGATGGCTACATGAACAAGATGAAGGCGCAGTGTCAAAAGCTACTGGACGGAAAGCTAGCGGGAATTCAGTTCGATGACTCCAGCGGACGAGTGGACGTCAGAGCCAGCTAATAAGTGCAACAAGATCAAATACGACGTGTCATTTTTGTCCGGTGCTACTGGTACTACGTACATAGCTAGGGCGTGCGCCATGTCCAGTCGAGCCTGTGTCTCCCACGCTATCCTATAAGGCACTGTATGACCCTACCGCAAGCTCCCAGCCATTCACATCAGACCAAATACTGAGAAAACTGGCGAAACAGGGACCCTGTGTGAATAATGCTGCCAACACTCTGACCTGGAGTGCTCGTCCGAATTATCCATTTTGACGTAGGATGGATGATGCTTCTCGCTGCTTGTCTGCTAACCAACTTTCTGCACCGCGCTATACCCCCTTGTTGTGCAAGGGTGGCCTGCGCCCACCTGAGCGATGGCCTACCTAGCTTCCAAAAGGCGCGAAAAACACGTACTAGTTGGCCCCTATTGGGGGCAACTGGTCACACACCTGCATTTTCGGGTCCACCCAGCCTGACATCTGCTCTGGTGGTGGTCTACTGAGGTGGCTGCCCAGTTTTAAGGCACGTTTTTGAGCTAACCACATTGCTTGTCACAGACACGCAGCAAGAATAACTAGAAGCCGGCTTTGCTAGCACCAGCAAGGCCATGTCGGCCTGATTGAGAGCTACAGCGCCGTCAGCAGTGCCGCGCGCTCATTTTTCATTTCTGACGTGTATGAGCGCTACCCTGTGTGGCAAATATCAACACAAACCTTTTAGAGGAAGTCCCGTCAATACAGTACTAGAGCACCGCCAAAACACAAGTCACGTCAGATCGATCGGCACGGTGCCTCGATAAACCAACTCTAACTCTTCCTTATCTGTGCGCAGCCACCTCCGGCGAAGCGAAACACCAACCACACGGCTAGGTGAGTGCTTTCCACGACAAGAGTCAGCCACGGCTCGGGGTGCACGGTACGGTACACACGGAGGGAGAAGGATATGCAGAGTACGGGTGAGAGGTACATTGCTGAGACGGCGAGGCTGGCTGCACCGCCAGCGGCTGCACAGAAGCTACAACCTGTGATGAATGCTTATCGCGCGAAGCAATCTAACAGCGGCCGTGTCTTCGTCCAAGGGCCCTGGGTTGTTTCATTGGAGCGGACCCTCTGTGGACTGCAACCCTGCTCGCAGCTCGTTCTCTTCACTGGGACGCGTTTCGCGCATTGCTGGGGACTTAATTGGATCGGGGCTGTGTGGGCGAAAAAAACTAGCGTCGGTAAAACCCCGGGATTGGGAGGGCGACCACTGGCAACGGCCCCTCCGGCCACTAGTACTGGCGCTCAAACTGTTAATCCGATAGCCGTACCTCCGGACTGGCGGAAAGTAAGGGAGCTGTCGCTGCGGTTTCTTCCAAGAAACGCGCCGATCTAATTGTTTGCCCACAACACAACACTATACCCGCCGTTTTCATTACGCAGCGATGACGAGCCCGTCTGCCGATACGAAGTCTAGGTTTGAGAGGTTCTTTGCATCCAGCGAAGGCAAAATTGAACTCCAAAGACAACTGGACAGAGCCTCGGTGGCGCGACAGGAGGCAACCCCAGAGCCGTCTTTTTCCGACCTGTGCTCTACTGAGGAGGATCATAAATGGGAGTGCGCCATTCTGCATGAGCAATTTGAGCGACGGAAACTTGACAATATACGACACGGAGTCAAGCAGCTGGAGTACTGGAAAGCCGAATATCAACAGTACAAAAAGGATCTACTGCGACAATCGAACGAAAAAGAAAAGAAAGGGGGACCGACCGCTCAACAATATAAAGAGGCATCGTTTCTCCTTCGGCGTGTTTTGGAACTGGGGGGGTGGTCCTTGGACGAAACCGACCGGAGTCGCTTTTCGATTGAGAATCCAGAATATTGGACATGTGAGCGTGATGTGCTACAACACCACGCTGCATTACAAGAACACCAAGCTCACGAGGCAGCTCGGAAGAAAAGAAAGGAGATTCAGCGACGACGGCAAGCACGGGTGGAGCGCTGCCTTGAATCCAAGCGACATCCCTCGCCCCCACGACGGATGGATCCTTCTCCAAACCAAGCGCAGCAGCACGAAGGCTGCATCGCGACCAGGACAAGATCAAGGACAAGAATTGGCAGTACGCTTAGATATCGTGTTTGAGCTACTCGCATGTTGGACAAGTCTTCCGGCCAGAAGAGACTCGCCAGCGGTCGCCCCACAGGACAACCACTCCTCCACCTACCCCGCACCCGTATCACGCTTCCGCCTTCCACCGTCAGCTCAGTAGCATCCGTGTCTGTCTGCACAAAATGACAAACCCTGGCGCTATCGATTACTCGGATGTTGTATTGATCATTGGGAACGTTGATGGTGCTGATGAGATCCTAAACTGGTCCGAGAACTCCAGATTTGCATTCACGCCGCCAGTGGCTGGATGCTCGTGGAGGGGTGACCAGCCAAGTGAGCAAGAGCTAAAGGGTCCGTTTCTCTGCCTCAAGATCGGAGAGAATCTATTCGACCCCAGAGGTTGGATCTTGGGCTCTCATGGGGATTCTGACGCGTGCGACCTCCAGCTTGCGACCACGAATCAGTTAGGTATCAGCAGGCAGGCCTGTAGGATTGACATCGATCCTAAGACCCACAAGCCCAGAGTAACGCAGCTCTCCGATAGACAGTTTCGTATTTACGGGCCGTCTCTCATTCGCTGTCAGCGGGGTGTACCACAGGTACTACCTAGTCCTGCGACAATTGACTTTGGGGTTGTAAAGTTTCGCGTATGGACTCCGAAACGAACAGCAACTGAAGCTTTTGACTACACGAGGAAGGCTCGCAAATACAGCGAGGATATAATGGGTTCCATTCCAAAGCCTTTGCCGCCCCTGCCAAGCCACAAGAAGACTTCGGCCGAGTCAGTCCGTTCCGGTGCAGATGGCGCCCTGTACGTTGTTGATGGGCAGGGGGTGCATGGGAGGGGTGCACACGCGTCGGTAATGAGGGTCAAAAAAATAGAAACCGGGGAGTACTTTGGGGCCAAGGAACCGTACTTCAAAATCAGTGACAATGCAGATGTCGCGCGCCACCGGTTCGAGGTCTTACGAACGGAGTACAACCACATCAAGCGTCTTGATCACGTAAGTGGATCCAAATGTACTAATGTTTACCCCTGTGCTGACATAGCGTGCAAGCCACATATAGTGAAGGCGTTCGATTTGGTTGTGGCGGAAGACTTGACTCTACCGCCGTGGATGATTATCGAATACATTCCGTTAAATCTGCGCGAAGCTCTGCACACATTCGATGAACACGAACGGATAGCAACAATGACTCATCTCGGAAGTGCTCTGATGCATCTGCATGCAAACGGCATCACTCATCGCGATCTCAAGCCTGACAATGCTCTTGTTGTTCGACAAGATGGCGTGCTGCTCGTAAAACTGGCCGACTTTGGTACCTCAAAGCAAAATGCTTCAGCCACAATGGACACGTTTACAGGAACAGAGATCTACATGGCTCCTGAGCTCTTTGCCAAACCTCGGTGTTACACAAGCAAAGTGGACATGTGGGCTCTAGGGCTGATCGGCATGCAGCTGTTTAGCAGCTGGGACCCTGACACAGACGATAGGTGGGACCCGAACAATTTCGCCGTTTGGGTCTGTACCGTTGCTCTTCCAAGTATTGCCGAAGCACCAGGGTTTCTGCAGCCCATGATCAAGAAACTACTGCGGAGGGATGCTAGAAGGCGATGGAGTTCTCGGAAGTGCTTAGGCTGGCTCTGGAAACATGAATCGCTCAACTCACCCCCTGTGTCTGGACCTGGCACTGACCAAATTATCCGACACAAAAGACGAGCCTCAAAGGACTTGCGACGTTATAGCGAAGAGTACTATAGTAGGCGACGTCGCAGCCCGAATCCTTCCCTCTCGACAGCTCGCGCGCGCCTTTCTGAACAGCGCGATGAGTGTAGCTTGCCCGATACGGCCTCGCCAGTTTCCGGTGATTTGGACTTGCCGTCAGTGGCTTCAACCCCGCGGGCTGACGAAACTATTTCCGATTGGGAGAATTCAAGTGATGAGGAATCATCTGGTGGCGACACAGACCTGGAAGACTGGCAGATGGAGTGAAATCATAGCCAAGACTCTGCTTGAGAACTTCGCTAGTGCGAGGTTATCGCAATGCTGTGTTCGGACCTGGTTTCCAGTTCCAGACGGAGCAGTCGGTGAATTGCAAACGTTGTGATTGTATTAAAAGCAGGACAGCCACTGTTCCAATAGAAAGCGGATTAGTCTATCTCATAGTTTTTTTGATTCTGCAGAGGGAAAGAGTGAACGACGGGAAGCATTTCAATGTCTGCTGTGGGTGATTGAATGTTGATGTGTGGTCCCAAAAATCTGGTTCGTTTCCCCGCTTGTACCACTTTGCATCTGTCTCGCCGTCACAACGCCATCTACCACGTCAAAGCACAAAATCGGAAGAGAAACGAATAAATCGGCGAACGTGACGTGTATAATCAGAATAAGCTGGTATAAAAAAAACCGTTCAGTCCCCGCAGCCGAGCAGCAGGCTGAGAAGCGGCTAATCGCGAGCACTGGGCGCCAAGTGAGCTACCCTATACTTTTCGCATGCGTTACCAGGCGATTGGTTCAGTCGCTTTATAAATGGCAAGCAGCGACTGGATCTCATCAACACAATCGTTCTAGTTCTGTTAATTTCATCATACAAGTCCAGATTACAATTGGATGGTTCAGGCGGTGCACTGCTGCTGGTGGCGTGATGTTTTAACATTCGTTGCGGTCGCCGAGATTGTTTTTATACGGAAACACCAATAGTCAAAGACCAAGATAAATGCAAACGTAAAAACAACACATTCAAATTCGCCATTTTAGTAGAATTTGAAATGCCAAATACACAGTGTACGCATATCTAAGACCACTTTAGCTGTAGAGAAGGTGTTTTAGTGAGCAATGCAAGCGTGCGAGTCAACCACGACCACGCGAGGCATCGTAACATTGAGTCATCAACTATTCTCTCCCGCCTCCCGGTAAAGAAAAGTAGCCTTCCTGCTATTGCGTATGGACTGATTTATTTCAGCGTTCCGACATGCGTTATGCTCTTGCTCTAGGTCACCAGCTCCGGTCTTAGCGCTGTCATGGCCTATGCTGCCGAGATTTGATTGAGGTGCAGCTGGCCAGACTTGCTACCTCGACCTATCCTGCGAGGTACTCCAAGCGAGGCACGGCGCAGTGAAACGCGTCATATCGGGCCATTTTATTGAAGCGTCTCTGTCAATGGAATTTATCAGTCGCGGTGTGGACATGGGAGCTTCTCGAGTATCAAATCGGGCCATCCCGCTTAGTTCATCCTGTCCACGACATTTCCCATAATTGCCAGCGAAAAGGCCGCAGTGGATGAAAAAAACTGTCGGAACTCTTCATTCTGCCACAAATCCTTGAAATAACAAGCAGCGTAGGCGTTCACAAGATCGCGTAGCCGTTGGTGTGTGTCCTCCTCGTAACAGAAGCAAAGCAACGTCACAACGTCGCATCTTCGCTTTCTGTGCAGCTTGAAGTGGCATAAAATGGTGTGAAGCTTGTCCAGAGAAAGCTGCGCGAGCGGCTCGATCATGTAGTAATCAGCGACTACGTGTACCCGCGCGTGTGAAAGAAACACTTCCTGGTATTCACTCGAGTAGTGGTCGTTGTCAGTGGGAAGAGAATAGCTGCCGCCGCTATATTCGTAGAATCGAAGGCTCTTGAACTCGCCCCATGTCGCTTTCGTGCTTAGAGGTGCATTCTTATGGCAGGAGGTGGGCTCAGCAACGGCAATGGGAAAAGACTTGGATTTTTTCTTTGTCGTTTCAATTTTGGGTGTATTAACAAATGTGTCCGCAAGGCTCTCAGCTATAGGATCCCCGTTGGCTGCTGCTGTGTTGGGCCTTTCCGCGACTGGTGGCATAAACGGCGTAGCACCTTGATAATCACCGGTGTAGACATACTGCGCAAATCGAACGAAGGTATCCTCAGAGACATTCTCCCATGTGGTGCATCCGTCCTCGGCTTCTTTCATGGCTCCATTTACTAGGCTATCGAGGACTTTAGACTGGCTGGCGACGAGGGAAGCATGAAGAAAGAATTCCTGCTTGTCCGGCCCAACAAGGAATCGAAAAAGTCGAGGTGACTTGAGAATGTTGCGAAATGGAATATCAGCCATGATGCCCTTCGTGATACCGGGGAAAATCGCATTGGTAGGGAAACGGGGGTCGCAGAAGTCCCCTCATTTGTCCGGCATCAATCTGCGTGGTTGGGCATCAACCTGCACCCAATTGCGGGCCCACAATGAGCCAATTACGCTAAGACAAAGCAGGTAATAAAATTGTTGCCAAGCTGTAACGAGTTCGATTGGTTTAAGTGCCGTTGTTCCTTCTCATCCAACCCAGCACCACACCCTTGTGCGTTCATTATCAAGATGGAGCCAGCCCCAACCCTGCATCCGCACGGCATACATTCTCTCTCGTCCGGTACTCGTCACACGAGTCGTAATTGGATACTGGGGTTGTCGCATAATTTCTAATTTTTAAACAGCTTTGTTATGTTTGTATATATAACGCTCAAGCTGGAACCCAGCAAGTGATTTCCATGTGTCGTCAATTTGTGGCTGCAGCAGCCCAATGAGCGTACAACCATGGCTGGTATGACTATAACTGTGGCCGTAACTGCCCTGTTGCGAACACCATCCAGGTGTTTTGAAACTCATCACCACCTTCTTTGATTCCTCCAAACTAAGGCCATGAAATGGTGTATACGGCCAAGAGGCCCAAGTGTCGTCGATGTTGTGCTTCTTTTTCTCCCGTATAATTGCCCCTAGTAAGAGGCAGCAGCACGCCTCGCCACAACCTCGTTTCCCTTTTTCGAGGTCTGCCTCTAACTGATGCACCGCCTCCATCAAAGTTCTGAGTGCCTTTTGCCTTTCGTTCTCTAAGTTTTCTGGACAATGTCAATAACAGCGTACTGGCAATGAGTGGTAGAGAGTGTAAGCATACTGAGAAGCATAGGCGGCAGTGGCAGCGTGTCGGCAGTAAATGGACATTTGCTTTGCTTCAGAACTATTTCTGTCATCTTTTTGAAAATACTTTCGTCCCCAAATACCCACGATATAGCCAGCCACAAAATGACGATTTCTCCATACGTATCCGGAAGGTCGCCTCTCATAGCTTGTATCCAACGTTTAGCGAATAATTCGACTCTTTCATGGCATTCGTAATAATCGACGAGAGCTGCAAGCTTTCCAAGAATGTCAATGTTAACTGAAACAGGCACTTGTCGATAATGTCCATGAAGTATGTTTAAGAAGATAAGGAAGGCATTTGGATCCCATTCTTCCATACACACAACATCACATGTTGTCCCGTCTTCAAGCAGTGACTGGCTCTTTATTGTACCGGGGTAGGCGCAGCTTAAGGATCGGCGATATTGAGCTGAAGCCAATCTGAGTACGCTGGAGGATATTCGGAACCGTGCCACCGCCTGCTCGTCCGATCCGGATATATTGGCTGTTTGTGTGGTGTTGACAGTTGCGGAGTCTGCCTGGCCCTCATCGCCTGCCAATGTGAGTTCTTCCAAAGAGCGGAGCGAAGATGTCAGTCCTTCACCTTCTAGGGCTGAATCAAGCTCGCTGGCACATGCGGTGTTCGTAGTCTCAGTTTCTGGCTTATCATTCTTGACCATGTCCCGTCGTCGCATTCGTCGCCTCTCGGCGGAATTCATCTTTTTTTTGCTCTTAGAGGTTGAGGTGTTTTGAAGAAGGCAAAGATCAATATTGGCCAGTAACTCTCGATCGCTTGGGTTATGGATGACTACGATCAAGTCGCCGTCCTCATCTAGCAGTTTCAGATTCGCATGCATCTTCGAGGTAGTGGTTGTACGCAGTTTTGATGCCACTTCCTAAGCCACAATTGTGTTCTGAGAGCCATCATTACAATATTTGTTGGCCAACTCCACATCACGTGGCATCTGTGTGCGGGGAAGACGGCAATGAGCCGTGAGCATGACCTCAAGGTTGCTGCCCAATTTGGCTGCTTTCAGCGACATCATGGCTGAAGCTAAATCAACCACTGCAAGCCTAAACGACGTCTCCGCTATAAATTCGTCGGAAAATCACGCCGAGTCATATTCAAGTTTGCGGCACCTATTCAATGTATCCTAGCAGATGTCGCCTGAGCAGTAACACTCTTATGTATTTTGCAATATCAGCGATGTACGTTTACTTGTAAGAATAGTAGTTTCAGGCAACATCTGCCTAGTCCGCTTGGCAATCTTCACAAAATCTCTTCGGCGATAGGGCGGGTGGAGAACTTATCCTCACCGATTCCGGCCGAGCCCAGTATTGCATGCAAATTCGATTATAAGCACACTGTACCCGATTATAACAGTTATCGCCGCTGGGCGATAGAAGACCTAAGGGAGCGCATGGGCTCTGCCCTCGGTGCGTGCGGTCGGGTGGGATAAGGTCAATCTTCTGTGAGAAGCACCGTAAAGAGTCCACTAGCTAACTAGTTAGTTAATTAGTTAACCAATTAATAGAGACAATGAAAATAGCCATCCAGCCAGCCTGCTGACGGGTGCAAACAATTATGTAGTTGTTTATACCTTCGAGAACAAATCGGACTACACACAAGTCTTGGCCGAGGATACGCTTGCAATGGTCCAAAATGTAGCTCCAGCACAATTTGCGTGACGCGACTGCTCAACGGGCCCCTTGGAAAGAACGCTTAGTGGGGGGACCAGGCAGGCTTAGTGGGCAACTGGGAAGGCTTAGTGGGCAACTGGGAAGGCTTAGTGGGCAACTGGGAAGGCTTAGTGGGCAACTGGGAAGGCTTAGTGGGCGACTGGAAAGGCTTAGTGAGCAGCTGAGCTGCCATTGCTCAGCGGCTGACTCCGTAAATGGGTTATGTAAGACCGAGATCCAACTGTCCGCCCAGCAAGCTTTCTGTGAACTCATTTGAGGCAATTTTCATCTTTTTCGGCCTAAGCATTGAGACAGAGTGGATGTCGACTGTTACACTCCACCGCTAGCGGTGGTGGAGAAATGGCCACAACAGTCTCAGACGGCTGACTCTAAGCAACTACCAGAAAGCCTTGGTAGGCGATGAGAAATCGGCAATCGGACTGCCTCCACAAGTGAAGAAAGTATAACAAGCGATGTGGCTTCCGAATATCTCACAAGCTGTGCCAGATCTATGCTGGAGCGCCAGGATAGATCTATTGAGATTTTGTTGAGTTGTACTGTACAGAATTGCATGTCATACACCGAAAAAAGTTCTTTTTTATTGTGACTCCCGTTTGCGGAGTTTGTACGTTCTTCGGCGAGACAAGCCATAGGCTGGGGCAAGGGCAACTAGCCAAGTTCCGGACGCCGTCGAATCGATAACATGAGGCCTAGTGGTAGGCCGCGACACACTCAAGGTTAGCAAACCGGACACTAGGCTCGGCGCGCTATACAGAAAATGCTTCGTGGCACGTGTGTACGCCGTGTCGGCTCATTACAGTGGCCTTAAAAAGCAATACAACGGTGTTAATTATACCTGAGGCAGCTATGTAGCAGCGCATCTCGCCGTAATGCAGGGTCCTTTTTTGGTCTTTATCCAATCCAGTCCCTGACCTTGGCCATCCAGCAACTCTTCCCCGCGCATATGACTACGCTGCCGTTCGCAATGCACAACTTGTTACTTCTGGGATGGCATACACTCCTGCGACTTCCGAAACAGCCCCCCTTCTGGTATCGAGAGCGTCTACGCGAAGAGCTACAGGAGCGACGCGAGGCGGTGACTCCGCTCCAGAAACTGAGCGAGACCGCTGATGTCTTTTACATTCTCAGTCGTGCGATGCATGACGGTCATCCGCTTCAGAGTGCGCCTCCATTCAAATTCATGCGTCACACTCCCATTTACGCCTACATGGTCGCGAAATATACCTCGAGATGGATATTTTACCGCACAGCAGCAACAGCCTGTCGTTCGACAAATGCCAACCAGGTGCGAGAAGTGATAAATCCAGCCAAAAAAGAAAAGATTCGAGAGGTCGCCTCCCGCCACGGGCTAAATCATACTGATTTTGAGAGAGTGTGCCTTCGGTTAAAACAATTCTGGCCCCTTCTCCCGTGAAGAGGCCTACCACTACTCCCATGAAGAGGCCTACCACTAATGCGACGCCGCCACATTTAGGTTGTGCGTCGTGGGAGCGTGAATCTCGCTGCTTTTGGACGCTTCTCAATCATTATTTAATTGGCAACATTTAAACCCTTCACATATTCCTTTGACAAATAAATTCTGTCGATTTTTATTCACTGCGGAACCCTTTCTTACGAGTATCCGCATAATAGCAGTACCATGGCTGTGACGGCGATTTCGGTGGGGTCTACCACTACTCTCGCAGCCGAATCTGAATCCGGCCCAGCTTTTGTGAAGAAGCCCATGGTCATCGGTCTATATGGTCTTCCCGGGTCCGGAAAGTCTACTCTGTTGAATCAAGTAAAGCTTGCGCTTGACCACAGAAAGTTTGACTTTTACGAAGGATCAGAGGTGATATCGGCCAATGTCATTGGAGGCCTCACTGCCTTTGCGAAACTTGATGAGCAGGAAAAGAGGTTTGTCCGGGAGCGGGCAATTACCAGCGTTGCAGAAGCATGCTTGGCACGAAGCCGTGCTGCTTTTGTCGCTGGCCATTGCATGTTTTGGGCAGAGGATGAAGTGGAAGGCAAGGTCGTCGCTACTGCCAGCGATTTCCGAGTTTTTACACAAATTATCTACTTGGAGGTACCAGCACCCGTTATTCTCGAGCATCGGCTAGGCGACACGCACCGCCAGCGCAAGTCAACATCCGCCGCACACTTGGAACGGTGGCAGCGGGTAGAGATCGACCATCTCCGTGGGCTCTGTAGAGACCATGGCATATTGTTCTCGACTGTTCCGCAGCACTCCGATCCACTTCAATATATCTTGAAGTTGGTGCGCTGTTTCGAGCAGACCAACGCGAGCTGTGCTAGTAATCTTGCCATCGCTAAAGTCAAAGCGGCATTGCCAGGCAAAGAGCTCGCAGAAACTGTTTTAGTTGTTGATGCGGATAAGACCCTGGCCGGCGAAGATGCTGGTTCGATGTATTGGCACGCTGTACATGGATCTAAACAACTCTTATCATATGTGTGCCCGCTCGAGACCCTCTTCAGCGGCCCACTCGGCTATTCCGAATCTGCATTTCGCCAGGCGACACTATTATACGAGGAGTCTGCTAACGAGGGAAACTTCGAGATCCTTTGCGAGAAAATTGCCACTTCCATCACGATACATCCTGAGTTCCGCACGCTCCTTCAGCTAGTTTGCAGTCACGGCCACATACGAGTTATCGTGCTGACTTGCGGAATCCGACGTGTTTGGCAATTGGTGATAGATCAAGCTGGCTTGACTGAAAACATCGAAGTTGTCGGCGGTGGCCGGATTGTCGATGAGATTGTGATTACTCCGGAGATCAAGGCGCAAGTTGTCACGACTCTTCAAAAGGAAGCCGGGCTTTATGTATGGGCATTTGGAGATAGCCCACTTGACCTGCCAATGCTGGAGGTAGCCGACAGGTCTATTATCGTTTCCGGCGACATACGAACTCGGAGTCGCAGCATGGAGAACGCCCTTCGCGATGCCATCGAGAAGCGCGGATTGTGCGCGCAGCAAGTGCTCCTCCCGCCGCATGCCGTCCCGCGGCTCGATACCGAAAAGTTACCATTATTAGCTTTTTCTGATCGCCATTTTCTTGAAGCGATTCTCTGTCGCCGCAGTGCACATGTATTCGCCACTGTACTTGAGTCAGCGAGGACTAAGAGCAACTTGGTCCACGCCACAGACATGAACGCAGCAAAGCTACTCATGTCTCCAACTCGTGATGCTTCCATAGCCGGAGTTGCGCTTAGAAAAGCTCACAAGGAAGTTGGCAAGTTCTTGGCAGTCAACTTCCTTACAGAGCGCATTGGTATTGAGGAATTTGATGTACCACATGTGCAGGGTCACCAGACCACCGGTTTTCGCCTTGCCAACGAGTCAAGAACCACGATTATAGCCCTCATGCGTGGCGGAGAGCCTATGGCCTTTGGCGTAAATGAGGTTTTCCCCAGAGCCATGTTTCTGCATGCTTCCTGTTCAGAAGATATCAAGGATCACCACCTAACCAATCAAAAGAATGTAATTCTTGTTGATTCGGTGGTCAACAGCGGTAAAAGCATGATGGAGTTCTTGCGCCACGTTTTTCGGCTCAAGAAGGATCTTGCTAATATCGTAGTCCTTGCAGGGGTGGTTCAAGAAGAGGCAGTTGCTTCTGGCCATGCTCTACGAGAGATGATGGAACAGCATCAGATCACAATCGTAGCTCTGCGGGTATCGAGCAACAAGTTCACGGGGAGCAAGAACTCTGATACTGGAAATCGGCTGTTCAACACTACCCATCTGGCCTAGGCTCATCATTACTAGATGCGCAGCCTTCTTGTTAGTTACGTGCATTAGTATATAGCATGGCCGAAATTCGCGTGTTTTCTCTCTATCGTTTGAAATTCAAACTCAAGTTGCTATTCGTGACTGTGTACAATGTACCCGCCTAGATCGACTCTGGGTCCACGCTTTGCTCCTCTGGGTGACTTTCGCGACATTCGCATCCCTGTTAAATGCGCGGGTCAAGCATTTTCCAAAACCCCCTTTGCTGTGATTGCAAATTATTACATGGTTGACGATCTCAAAAAGCTCGCATTAATAAAATTTACCGCAGAGGTAAAGCAAGCAGTTCAGCCGGACGATTTTGTCGCTGCTACCGAAGAGGCATATCGTGACATGCATGAGTGTTTTAACGCTTTGCGCAAGGAGGTTATTTATGCAGTTCATCGCCACCGAAAACAGCTGCTCCCGGACGCTAGTGTCCGAGATTTGCTATCTTCCAAGGGGGTTGTAGGCTACGATAGCCTCTGTTATTTTGCAGAGAAAATATAGTCAGCATTATTATTAATATGCCTGGGCATTGCATACCTTACCTTTGAGCTAAAATGACTATATCTGGCACGAGGAAGACAAAACACTACCACCGGCAGTGTGGATTGTTGCAACGGGTGGTGGTATGGAAGCCTTCAGCACTGGCCTACAAGCGGCCTTTGCACCCGAGCTGCGCCTCTTTATTACATTGATGCAGAAGGTAGATACAAGCAAACTTGAAAACTATTCCTCTTACCATTTTTGCCTCAATACTGGAGCATAGTACTATCGAAGCACAGCACTTATGGATTGGCCAACATCGCGCCATGTTACTGCATCTTTGTGTTGCACCCGTGCGCCAGCGCCCTGACGAGCTCGATGACGAGTGGTGGGAGATACGAGACTCGATGTGAGCTTGTAGCTACTGCTTGTGCCTGCTTGTACTCTCAAACTGACTTCACCTGCAGGGCCCCGGGAGTTAACAGTGGTCACCCTCGGCTACCTCATGGCAGGGGTCCGCATCCTGGCCGGTACTTGGCCGCAAGGGTCTGCTCACCCATAATAGTTCATCTAAGGCATCATGCTCTCTGTGCAGCGTTACGCCAAAGGGCTTCGTAGTGCATGTCCGTGCAGACGTTATGCATTACTTTGCGATGGCACTCCAGCCGAGAGGTGGACCGAGTGCACGGACACCGGATGCTGCATCCTTGCAGTGAAAGCACGACTGGTCAATCCTCGAAGATATGGTGAGGGAGCAAAACGAGATGAGTGTTGACAGGCATAGGCCACCAAGAGAGCAGCTGGCCCTCTCTATCATCTTGAAGGCGGCTCTTGCTCCAAGGTCCCCTTGAATCGTGATAAGCTCTACGAAGCTGTCCGAAGCCGCGACCCAAACGGTGTTATCTCGAAGAAGCTGCTTGATTAGTCTCTCACTATGAGGCCACTAAGAAGGCGTGGAGCTCTACTGCCAACGGTTACAAATGCTACCTTTGCTCGCGTGTATTCAGGAAGCTCACATCACTCAATCAACATCTTGGCTCGCCTATTCACCAGCAAAAACTTTATCACTGTCCTGACCATCTATGCGGAAAAGATTTCACGACACTGGCCGGTTGTGTCTATCATCTTGGGAGTGGAAGTTGCGAATTTATGCGTTTCAACGCTATGCAGACTCACGTGGAGCGTATCCTAGACCCACATCGCATAATCCGGGCATGACGTATAGCGTCTGATGAGAAGGTTGTCTATTAAGCAACTGCACGCTCCTTACGGCTGGTAGCGGTGGGTGCAAGGTAAATGCCGTTCGTAGGGTTTTCGTGTATTCACAGTAGCAAAAAAGGCTTCGTTTGTCGACGGCCCAGTCGATGATGCCAAGAACTGTCAGAAAGGGTGCGAGCTCTTGCTTGAGATGGTATTCTGGCAGGTTGATGGAAACATTTTCGAGAAAGACCTCCATGCTTGTACAGTATATTATAGAACGACACGACTAGGGTAGATGGCGAGGCGCTTATGCAGATAAGAGCGCACAAGGCTACAGTTCTGCAGCAGCAGCATAAAATGGCCGACAAAAGTTCAGCATAAAGTCGTGTAATGAAGCACTGTGCAGTCTGAACGATAGCAAGCGGGACTGGCTCAAGATGATGCGATTGAGCTAGTGCGGTGATTGCGGGAATGGCACGCAGCCATCCCCGCTCCCCACTCCCCGCGAGTCGTACTAGTGGTAGGCCCCTACGACACGGCCCATTCATTCGCCCAGTCTACAAAAGGTGTGGCTAGGACCTGCAATAGTTTTGCCCGAAAGCAGCTCTTGTGTTCAATACATGTTGTTTTCTCAACTTCGGGCTAGCGCCTGTCTAGCAAGCGTAGCTTACTGAGGCTTCCTCGTCGAGTCAAATAACGAAACATACAGAATAGCCATTGATAAAAGCCGTCGAATAACCCGCGGTCTTAGTCTCTCCTCTCTGGCCTCCTACAACGATGATTGCGTGCTGAACAAGGCCACTACACATTGGCTCTCCGATCGTGACACCCCGCTGCATGAGTAGTTGTAACCGCCACGAAGTCTGGCTAGATAAGTGGAGCTAACTAGATTGCCAATCAGTTGCAGCACCCCGCCACAACTACGGCTCATTCGTAGGAGCAAATTAAACCACGGACCACGGCACAAGGCTCGGGTGCTGCACTTTCCAATAAACTGTTCTAAATCGAAGAGACCCTTCAAAAACCAAGTCTATAGCCATTGTTCGCTGTTACATTAGCGTTTGGTCCTGCGACTCGACTGAATGGCGTGCCTCGGCATTCCGGTACCCCGCTGCGTGCGTGGCTTAGTGCGAAGACCACCCGTCTGCTGGCCTCGCAAGGAGGACGTTCAAGTCCTGGAACTTATTCGAGCGTTTGGAAACGAGTTGCACCGTCCTAAAGAGGAGATTGATCAAGCCTGTAGTCTTGCATCAGGACCATCTGATGTGCTCGTGCTCTTGGAGCGTCCACGCCGAGAGCACTGCTATTCTGCAACCTTCGACGACTTTGTTCGGGACTGCAAAACGTTGGATACAGTTGACGAGCTGATTCGATTTGCATCAGATGGTACACGAAGCATTCACACTGTGGCGATTATCGACGCCTACATGTTCAAACCAGACCCCTGGGCGAGCAGTCCTACTGACGGTCGATGCCACGAATTGCTGGAACAAATTATCACGACTATGAGGCCGAAGACCTTGCTGTGCTGCTGGAGTCCACTCAGAAACGATGCTGGAGAGTATGTAGGTGGAAATAGTTTCGTCCCGCAAGTGATGTCTCAGGGAGTCGGGACGTGGCCGATGATGGAGAGCCTAGAGCTCGTGCCAGAATCTTACACCTCGACAGTCGTGAGATCGTTTCATCCATCGTCTGCCATGTCCTATAGCGAAGAAAAAAAGGTATATGGAAGAATGGCCCTTCTATGCCACTTCGTTATGGCATTTGCGGTACTTTCTGGTACATGTCGGGCTCCTGAATGGATGCGCACCATTTCTACAGGCAGTATCGAAGAGCTTCGAAGCATACAAAGAATGCAGGTATGCCTCTTCCACGATTTGGATCCGTAGAGAAATAACGATTTCGAACTAGATCTCAAGGCCTTGTCGAGTCTCAGCTGGCCAACATGGCCCAGATTCTCTGTATGCTTCGACGTATGCAGGGAGCAAGAGCTACAAGATATGAACTGCATTTTACAAACTCTCGTGCGATATTACAGAAAAGAGAGATAAATCATCGAATGAGCAGTTTGCTCACGTCAGACTACAAAGACGGAAGCCTGGAGTTGGCCAGATTGTGTCTCCGCTGGAGAAACTTCGAACACCCGGCAAGAGAAGAGGTTCACGAGAAGCTTAAGATGCTAGGTAGTAGACAGGAATGGCTTCAACGGCCCGATTTGGAAGGTTTTCTGCCGATGGTTGCGATAGGGATCAAGTTCAGCCCCACAAACAACGGATCACTCGCGAACGGGCTGCGTTCCCTGGCGATGGATGGCACCCTCCTCACTGGCTCGTCCTACGATGAGGAAAACAAATACTTGACGTACCACCGCAAATTGCATGTCAGACTCAAGAAGAAGCTTGAGGCGTCAAATCAACAGGTTATCCAGCTCCTATCTGAACTGGAGTCAAAGCTACAGCTTCATGCGCACATGAATCATACCGACAGCGCGAGTATTGTGCTTTGCGCCACAAATCTCGCCAAAGAGCTTTATCCTCTAGTTCAAGAGTCTGCAGCGTTTGTAGGCGCTGTACCTGTTCTGTTATGCGGTGATATAGGCGTGGTGAGGGCCGAAGAACAACCACAACGAGCCATTATTGCAAGACGGGATGCACGTCAAATCCTGGATCAGATTTGCCTCTACATTGAACCATTTGGCAATTTTGTGAGCCATTGCTTGGTGCATCTATCAACACTGGTGACACAGACAAGGCTTGTCTATGCCGTAGCGGGCACCGCTGAAGTGGATGAGGATGACACTCTGGCTGTGCTTGATGAAATGTCAGATTTACAGAGCGACATGAGGGAATTATGGTCATCGCTGGAAAAGATTGACATTATACGGGAACAAGTGTACAGTGGTATCAAATTGTTCGAAACTGAGCTCCCAGCGTTGCTTCCAAAAGCGGACAAGGGCCTACCAGGTGTACGCCAAGCTATTGTTAGCGAAACCAGGCTGCAAAATGCGGCATCGTCCGTGGCGTGGAATGATGAGCAATAGCTTTATGGAAGCAGAAAAAAGTTCCTGCGGCATAGACTCGAACACGAAAGTCATCCGACCGCCCGAAGAAGTGATGTCCTAAACTGGCAGTGACGACCGAACTCTCAGTAAAAGAGGCCGGCAAAGCGCGTAGACCCCTCGTGTAACTACACTGGAATCCTGGCTTTTTCTCCTTGCCGCTTTCAGTTGCGGAGCTCGGGGTAGAGGCTACGGCCCAGGCAAGCAAGCCACATCGGTTTTAAGGTGTGCTGTTACAGCATGAACACCACCCGAAAACTGACCTTTTCCGCTGCTGCTTTTACCACATTTACGAAGACATTGGGTAGTAGAAGCCTGCCTTGCCACGAGAACAGAGGCGTCTTTTGTAATTGCTACAATGCAAAAGGACCATGGAATGTAATAACAGTTTATTCAAACAGGGAAGCTGTATACATAGGCTTATTCAAAGAGGTAGTCGCTGGCACACGAGATCTGTGGTGGGTTTCCGTTTCTCGTCTATCATGACGAAAGTATAGATTAGCGATGACGGAGAAAAGAGAGAAAAAAATATGGAAAACTGTGACTATTTCAATCGCAAGCATTAAAATTGCTTTGCGTATGGAACTTCCACATGACACGTTCGTAATTGACTTGGTGCTATGGCTGCCGATGCTGCCGACGCTGCCGCCATCGGCGCCGCTGAGGGTTAGTCCACACCAGGCGACCCAGCTGATCTTGTAGCCAACGAACACTTACG
>JARDXD010001246.1:0-32955 GCA_029218145.1 Aphanocladium album
CTGCTTTCAACATCTTGGTCTGCCGTGGAGGGTCGATCATTGAGCCATCGCACGGTGCGGCGGATAGAAGCGGCAGCATCGGTTTGTGAGGTACATGGGGTCACGGCGACGCCAGTGACTACATAGATAGGAAATCCAAAGACGTGAGCGACCTGCTTTCTCTTGGTGATTGTGACAAGGTAGCTCAGCTTCGATACCGTAATCAGGCCTAAACATGTCAGGGCTATTGTGCAGTGTCATGACGCGTTGGTGCTTACCTATCACGCCAAACGCTTCAAAAGAAGTGTCTGAAGCTGAAATATCTGGAATCTGCTCTCTAGACACGGATGATATAGATGTATCGGCGTATTTAATTTGTACAGGCTTAAAGGGGCGCTGGCCCTTCGTGGAGAGCGGCTGGATGATCAGGCCATCTACGGCGGCGCAAATGAGAATCTTGCGCGCAAGACCGGGCATTGTGAGAGCGGATCCGATCGAGGCCTTCAATTTAGATAGCCGGGCCGCTGAGAAATGATGTATAGTAACTCATGCGAAGTGTTTATGGGGAATTCAAGAAGCACTGGTGCTCCCGTTATACTAAAAAGGTCCATGACATATGGTGGGGGTAATCGGCCTCGGCGTTGGACGCGCGACTGCGGTCTGGAGCTTGTGGAGACAACGTCATTGCTGGCACCACATTAGCAGGCGGGATGCATCCTACATGTCAAGCCTGCCAAGAGGCGCTGGAGATGGCTTGTGGTGCATGACGAACATGCAATGGCTGGCAGGACGAATATTTATGCTTGGTAGAGTTTTGCGACATGAAATTGGGTGATTGTGACTGGTGCATGGTTTCGCACAGAGGACGTTTGCTGTACAGGGTAGCCCATGACCTGGGAAGAATAATCGTCAATCGCAGATGTCGGCACCTAGCATTCGGTAATAACACTAGTAGAGCAAGCGAACCATTAGTTTTTGTGGCACACGGTCGCAATCTCTTGGGCTGGACGCTCCAAATGCGAATACGCCGCCCACTGCAGCTGCATAAGCCCACGACGCCGCAGTAGCACAGCAAACAGGCCGAGCCAGCCTCTCAATCTGCGCTCCCAGCCAAAGCTTCACACCACCAAGCAAGGTACCAATGATTAGCGGCCTCTTCCGTGCGCTCAGGCGGTTCAGTGTCTCGAGACAGTAGTGCGGCACTACCTGGGTACCTTGGTGCAGCCAATCGTGGCAGCTGGGACCAGGCGTGGAGCGGAGCGGGTAATTGATGTTGCGGGGCGGATTGTTATGTAAGGCGGTTACTCCTGCCACAGTACAGCAAAACCTGCCGCCAGCTGCTTCGGTCGCTAGGGAACGTCACCTCAATCAACCATCACACACCAACAATCGCGACATCGACAGCTCATCGCCCGAGATCTTCGCTGCTGGCCCATCCCGAGCTCGACCGATCCAAGCTTCGAATCCGTCCTTAGTTTACTCTCTTTTGTCACATATTCAGAAATAGCCGCCGCCATGCCTACCAGCGAGCTTTGGTACGTCACCGTTTGCCGCCCTTGAGGGGGGATGCGCCCTCGAAGCTCCCCAAGCATCGTTTCGAGCTTTCGCCATCGTCGCGACACCGCGACACTGCCTGCATCCCCCGCGGGCGCCGTTTTATTGATTCTAGGAAGCTAACTGAATCCCGTCCTGCAGCCCCGTCTATGCGGTTCGTACTCCCGTGCCCCGGTTCCGGTTCGAGCGACTTCCTGCCCATTGCTAGCCGATCGCCCAACATTCATTACCCGCGACAGATGCATCCGAGAATTTCACTGACAAATGTTGCAGCCCTTCTTTGGCGCCATGGGTTGCACCTGTGCCATTGTCTTCACTTGCCTGGGTGCCTCCTACGGTACCGCCAAGTCCGGTGTTGGTATCGCTGCCATGGGTGTCCTGCGCCCCGACCTTATCGTCAAGAGTGCGCAATTTCCGATTCAATTTGTATCAAATACTGCACAAAAAGCTAACCCGAGCAACAGACATTGTTCCCGTCATTATGGCTGGTATCATTGGTATCTACGGTCTCGTCGTTTCCGTCCTGATCTCCGATGGTCTTAAGCAGGAGCTGCCCCTCTACACTGGTTTCATCCAGCTCGGTGCTGGTCTCTCCGTCGGTCTTGCTGGTCTCGCTGCTGGTTTCGCCATTGGTATCGTCGGTGACGCTGGTGTCCGTGGTACCGCTCAACAGCCCCGCCTCTTTGTCGGCATGATTCTTATTCTTATTTTCGCCGAAGTCCTCGGTACGTTGGTATTGGGCATGAATACTCTGGTGACGTGCTAACGCAAGGACAGGTCTATACGGTCTTATTGTTGCTCTGCTCATGAACTCCAAGGCAACCGCCGACGCCTCCTGCTAAGGAACGCAGAGAGTGACAGAGTCGCAGGCTTGACAAATTCGACCACAACCGAAAGACTGCGGCTCGCACGCCATGTGACAATAGACAAATTTGAGAAGGCGCTTGATCCACACCCTTGATTCCACCTAATATTGGGATTGGAATGAGATTAATGCGTATCGACTGGGAAAGGATTTTGCGTGAGAATAGGTATCGAGGGGACGGAGACGTCGTACATGTATACTAGCGACAGGTTGAGTTTGAATTGGGCTTGGGTGATTCTCGTTATAGACGTAACTGTATGGAGAAGATCTAGTCTAGGCTGAAGAACATGCATTTGTAAAATGGTTTCTTGCTATTGAGTGCTATGTTCTGACTTGGAACGTGTATGAAGTCGAAACAACTTGTATTACAAGGACTGATTGATTCTTCAACCCAGAAAGAGTAAATTAAGAACAGAAAAAAAAAACCTATCAAGTACATTGGCCAAGTCTGGCAAATTATTTTCCCATCCTTTCGTTTGGACTTGCGTCTTCGTTGGCCACGTGTATAATCCTCATCCCAGCATTACCAAGAAAAAAAAACAAAAATGGGAATGGCATCTAAAACCCCTCCGACCTTTGCTTTTTTTTAAACCCCTTCTTATCCTTCCTCCCATCATTAAAAAAGTTTTGTGTGATATGGTGATAGTAGCATCATATTTACAATGAATCATTTTGAAAAAAAAGTGCGTCCGTCTGGCATTTTTTGGTGGTGAAAAGCTTGCTCTGAAGAAGAAAAAGCAAATTTGTAAACGGCGAGCAAGTTTGGACGGAACAATTGACTGAGGAAACCGCCATGCGGGCTTCCCTTTTTTTGGAAACCTCTTTAAAAGACGTACTGTTGGCTGTGTTAGCGGATTGCTCTGATGGGTTGTAGTGAGGGCAGAAAAAGTGGCTTACAGGAATAAAGAGGTAGGGCACACGACGCTCATACTCGAGCCAGGCGTCACCGTACTTTTGACGGCAGCGGTGAATGTCGCGCGAGGCGCGGTGCGCAATCATGCAGAGGAAGAAGACGGGGTAGAACCAGGGGAAGGGGCTGTTGAAACCGGTGATGAGGCCCCAGGACATGGAGAACCAGATATCGGCAGTGTAGTGAATCTTGCGGGCCAGGCCATACCAGCCGTCAACGAGGATGGTGCCCTGGGGGCTCTTGATGACCTTGGGGTTGTGGATAGTCTGCCAGGGGACCTGAGGGAAAGTCTTGCGCCAGACGACCTTGCCGCGTTCCATGGCGCGGTAGCGGTTCTTCTGCGAGTTGCAGCTGTCCCAGACCCAGTACCAGAAGAGGTAGGCGGCGTAGAAGAAGGCGAGGGCGACGCGGTTCCAGCGGTACTCGGCGGGGTCGTGGTTGGCGAGGTAGATGGTGCAGTGGCAGTACGAGAGCGGGACACCGGCGAGGTTCCAGAAGATGAGCATGAAACCCCACTTCTCGTAGTACATGTCCCAGGTGGTGATGATGAGCTCCTCACCCTTGGCGCAGGCATTGGCGTAGAGGTAGTGCGCCATGACGAGGAACATGACCTCACCCGAGACGTAGCCGTACTGCTCGTACTGGCGAGCGGCGGCGCCGAGACTCAGAATGAGGAGGATATACCAGGGCATGCGGACCTCGAAGAACATCTTGAAGTCGAGGATGCCAAACATGCGGGGGTTCAGCTCGGCACCCATGAAGAAATCGTAAATAGGGTAGCCGGTCATGCGGTGCTGCTTGCCGCGCCAGAGGGCGGAGAAGTAGGCGACAAATGCGACGATGAAACCGCTGAAGATGGCAACGGACAGAAGCGGGCCAAACTCGTCAATGGCGTTGTACAGGGGCCAGACGCCGCTGAAGTGCAGGCCGGCGAGGACAGCGAGGGTGAAGTAGAAGCTCGCGTAGGCGTTGCAGAAGTAAGGCAGCTGCTTGCCGCCAAGGAAAGGCAGCGGCTTGCCGTAGCCCCAGACGCCCGGGAGGAGGCAGTAACAGGCACCCTCAAAGATGAGGTACGACCAGTACCAGATCCAGGCCTTGGCGTGCGGGAACGCGCCGGTGTAGACGAGGTTGAAGAGGTGGCGCCCAAAGTCGCCCCAGCTCATGCCGGGCTCACGCGAGGGGAACTTGCCGTCGTAGTAGGTAGCGCCCACCCACATGTACCACATGAGAATGGGGAAGAAGGCCATCATGAAAAAGGTGCCGACTGAGCCGCCAAATTCGAACTCGCCCGAGTAGTCGATCTTGGGGTCCTGGCCGGGCTTCCAGCCGTCGACGACGGTGACCTCGACCTCCTTAGCCTTTTTCGAGGTCGACGCGGCGCGCTTGTGGGCACCGCTATTGGCGGCAATGGCTGTGGTAGAACCGTCCTCCATCTTGTTGGACTTGGCCTTGGTAGACTTGGTCTCCTTGGTGTCCTCTTCGTCGTGCGCCGGCTCGTCGTCCGACTTGGCGAGGGTGCGGCGGCGGACGGAGCGAGAGCGCGCGGGAGTCTTTTCGGGAGCCGGGGTGGCAGCGGCGGCGTCGTCGTTGTCAGATGCCTCAGGCGGGAACGAAGATTGGCGTCGTGATGATGACCGTGTCTTGACAGGCGTCTCTACCATGCCATCGAATAGCTCCTTTTTGCTGTGCGCCTGTTAGAACGGGGGATTCGCTTCTTATATGCAACCGCGTCGCACAAGCCCCATTTTATGCATATACGAACAGGCCAGGAAAATGTACGCCGGATATGGACAGCAGAGAACAATTGGGCAGGGAAGACATACCGTGGTGTCGCTCGTAGGGAATAGCGGCCTGACATGATGGGCAAAAGGGACGAGATGGCGGACTCGTCGACCTCTATTTAAGATTGAGCAAAGCCGAAGCAAAAAGAAGGAAGGGCTAAAAAGAGCAAGCAGAGCCTCCGAGCGATCCGTGGGACGCCGAATGTCAGATGCGCCACGAGAAGCAAGGAAGTGGGCGAAAGAAAAAAAATTGAAGAGGTTGCAAGCTGGCGCACAAGAAGGCGAGGTAGGGATTGCAGGGAAAGATTGAGCTCTGGGGCGCGCGATGCGAATACGCGACAAGGGTGTTGGTGGGCAGAGACGTGTTATGTCATTGGCCAGAGGGGACGGAGAGGGTGGGGTCTCCCAGGGGGTTGACCGTCTAGCCTGCTGAAGGCGCTGAAAATTACAGAAATTAGCTATGGAGGGCTCTGACGTAGGATACCTTGTCGGGCGGAGGGCCAGCAGACGGGCCACTTATTTACTGGTAGGAAAGGGAGAGCCCACTTGCAGCAGCGAGAGCAAGCCAGCAAGCAGCACACGGATCGCGAGCGTCCGTTGTTGACAAAAGTGTGGGGGAATCACCTTGAAACTGCTGCCTCAGGCGGCAACAGTGCAGGTACCCCAGCAACCAAATTATGGGCGAGACATTAAATTATGCCACATTTAAGGCGGCATAAAAAGACATGTCAAAGCAACAGGATTCAGCAATGCTGCGTATAGCTAGAATTCAAAGAGCCAAAAACAGCCATGTGTTTGATTGAATGAGAGAAGTAGTCTCCAGACAAGTGATGCTGAATATGAGAACCAATGCCGAATGAGAGCCAGCAGACATTCAGGGCCAGATTCAGCGGCAATCCAAACTTTCAACAGCTGGGAAAGAGGAAAATCTATCCGGTTTTAGTAGAGGGTGGCTTCGCCGATGAGAAATACTGCCTCTAGATATGGGAATAACCGTGCCCCATTGCGCCGCCAGGAGATGGCAGAGAGAACACAAACGAAATCACAAGAATCAGGTATATTTCATCATATTAGTTAAATTCGTTGCAATACTGCCAAAACAATGATTCAATGCTATTGTATCCTCGAAACCGTACAGAAAAAAAAGATTATATAAATGATTGAATGTCGACCGCAAGGTCAAATGCGAAGATGTATATGATGAATGAACAATGATCAACTAAACACAAACTATGTCACACGAATGCCAACTATCTACACCACACGGCAGACCACACTACCAATTTTAATCCGCTTAGTACTCGTAGCGGAAGGAAGGGTTCTCCTTGTCCGTCATTCTGGTCCAAGCCTCCTTGTCCATGTACTGGTCCTCAGTCTGGCGGGCCTGGCTGGAGCGGCGCTTGTTGGCCCAGATGTAGTACAGGAACAGAGCGATGGTGACGAGAGCGCTGCCAGCCTGGGTGAAGACAAGAGCGAGCTTGGCGGGGCGGTAGTCGGGAGCGTCGTGGGCCTGGAAGGTCTGGGGTCCGATGATGTTACCGATGGAGAAGGCGGCGCTGATCATGGCAACCGAGTAGGCACGCTTGGTGGCACCGGCGACGTTGGCCATCAGCCAGTTGTACTGCATGGGCATGGGGGCGACGACGGCGTTGACCAGGTAGATACCGGCAAGAAGACCAGCGTGGTTGGTCTTGGGCAGGAAGGACATGAGGGCACCACCGATGATGGCGGGGATGATGCAGGCAAGAATCCACATCCAGCGGTGAGCGTTCCTGCGCACACCGTATCCGATCATGAGAATGAAGAAGATGGACACGGCACCAGAGGGCGTGTTCATCAGAGCAGCGTGCTGAGAGTTCTGGGCGAGAGTCTTGTTGGGGTCCCTGGTGATCTGGCCGATAAGCATGACCGAGTAGGTGGTGATGACACCGCTAGAAACGGAGAAGAGAACGGTGATGAGAATCTGCAGCCAGATTTGGATATCCAGGAGACCCTCGATGAGCTCCTTGACGCGGAAGCGGCTGCTGCGGATACCAGTCTGGTTGACACTGACGTGCTTGAGGAGGGCGACCTTCTCGGTGACGGTCATCCAGCTGGCCTGCATGGGCGTGTCGGGGATGAAGGCAATGACGCAGAGACCGATCAGGACGGTGACGCAGCCGAGGACAACAAACATGATGCGCCAGCCGGCAAGACCAGCGTTGGGCGAGACGTGCTGGAAGGCGTACGAGAGGACACCGCCGATGATCTGACCGAATCCAAGACCGAGGTACCAGAAGGAGAAGCGAGGAGCCTGCTCCGTCTTGGTGTACCACTGGCTGCTAATCAGAGCCAGAGACGGGGCGATGGTGGCCTCGAAGATACCGAGGAAGATGCGCGAGGCGAGGATGCTGGGGTAGTTGTGAGCGGCAGCACCGCAAGCGGTAGCGACACCCCAGAGGGTGACGCAGATACCGAGCCACTTGGCGGCAGGGACCTTTTGTAGGAGGTAAACTGGATTGAACGTGTTAATATTACTTGGTACGGGCCTGATGAAGATAATGCGATTGATGGCACGCCGTGTGGTAATGGGCGATGCGGCTCATCAATCGTCGTCATAGCAATATATGGGTAAGCTTACTGTTGGGAATTTCAAAGCAGAGGAGACCAACGAAAAGGAAAGTGGCAACGTTGGAGAATCGATTGCCAGTGAGGTCTAGGTCTTTCTTGATACCCATGACGGCGGCATACTGTACAGAGTATCGTGTTAAAAAAGCTATTCGTGCATAATGGCGTCGCGGTGGCGCCTGATGGGGGCGATGCAGGCTGATGAAAACAGGCTGAGCTTTGACGTACGTTGTAGATGACCTTGTCGAGGAACTGCATTGTGTAGCAGCCAAACATGATGGGGACGATGCGCCAATCGATGCGGCGACGAAGCTTCTTCATGTCGACCTCGTCCACGCCGGGCGCATTGCGGTGCTCGTTGAGGAACGTCCATGCGGCGTCGACCTCGTCGGTGGACATTTTGCTGGCGTCATCGCGGTGAGCCTCGCTGGCCGAGGGCGACGAGCTGGTCAGGCGCTCGTTGACCTCGAAGCTCTTTTCGTTTTGTTCCGATGTAGACATGTTGGGTGATCAAGTCTCGAAGTGCTTCACCTGGAAGCAGCAACCGGGGAAAAACGAAATTAACAAAAAAAAGAAAACAAGGGAAAAAAAAGGGAGGTTGAAGGGGCTCAACGGCCGCGAGTCTTTTTGTCGTTGTCGTAGGTCGTAAAACAGCCCTCTATCGTTTACGTCGACAGGAAATTCAAGGGTTTACCAGGCGTCGAGCTCGCTTCTAGAGAACGAATGGAACAAGCGAGACACGATTGTCTGGGGATAAGGTCTCCTTTTGTCTGAATGAGATTTTTGCGCAGGTCCGCGGGTTTAGCATTCGGAACTTTAGTACCGTTGACTTTGGACACTTTTGGTAAAGCGGATTGGGGCAACCACGCGGCAGCTGCATTTATTGCTGCAAGGGTATGGCACAGCACAGCGTGTTTTGGGACAGGCAGAAACCAGAGTCTGCTAAGGAATAATGGCCTGCGCGCGGAATGCCTTTTGCGCCGCCGCTTGGCGGTTTCCCCCTCCCGCATCCATCCATCGCAAGCCAGCAAGCAACCAAGTAACCCACCCCCCTGGGTCCGTCGCAGGTGGCGTGCATGGTGGTCCTGCGGTACGACGGAGCATAGCGGGCGGAAAACTAAACAAAGAGCCGCTAAGACGGATTCTGTGAGAGGACACGAGCTAGACTAGCCTCAATACTGACAATTTCCCGTTAGTGTCGAAGGCCTTGCATGGTATGGGCGTTGCATGCACGCTTGCCAGCATGGTAGGAGAAGGGTGGATGCGTCGCCATACAAGACTGGCCATTATGGGAGTGATCAACCAAGAAGAAGAGAGGGAAAGCGGGCCTCTTCTCTGGCAATAAATTCGGTGGCGTCTTTTTTAGAGTGGCAATTGATGTGGTTGATGGGGTTCATGAGGGGGGTCGACCGGCCTTAGCGAGCTCTAGTTTGGCTGATGTCTGGCGCTATTCGAACCCGTCGCCGGCTTTGGGTGCACCAACTGGCAACGGATGCCCTCAATTTTCCATGCGGCCGTCGCCGTTGATGGTGGGACTGGGTCTCTTCTTTGTGTGCCAGGTGCCGTGGCCCGGCCGTATGCAAGGCGCTGCTAGCCATGCGGCTTTGCCACGTTGTTGCTCTGCCTCGTGGGTGCATCAAGATGCGTGTGCGTCGTGAGAACAATGCCGCGCATTCTTATCTTAGTTCTTACTTCTATTGACCGACCTGATGTTCTGACTTGCACCGGGCACTAGGCCGGTGCGGCCGATGCTGGCGTCATGAGACTGCCGGCGGTGATTCAGCAAGTGAGAAAATGAGCAAGAGGCTGTTGCTGTATTACGATAGACAGTTGACAAAGACGCAGTAGCAGCTGCAACAGCAACAACAGCACAGGTCATAAACAAGGCACACTACACAGAAAGGGACCTTTACGAAGTACGACGCAAATTGGCTAGCAGGTTTCAGGTCATCCACAATGGAAGGCTGTCTTCAACGATGGTCGCCCTTTTGGCTCGACAGGGTCGGGCCTGTGTTCCTGGAGTGGCAATCTGAGCCCGGCGCACATCAAAGAGAAGAACATCCTGGAGGTCCTATTTTTCTGTTCGCCAAGACCAAGAAGGGGCCGCTCCACTACTCGGTCTATTATAGAGCGCAATATGGATAACACGCCATGCCCACAGGGCAGGCAAAGACAGCGGGTGGCTGCTTGCCATGCACATATAACGTAACATTGGTTAACAGCCCAGTATTATCGCCGCGATATGGGCGAGGAAGGCACCTTGTTGCTCCTCGGAGGTCAACGATTCGTCCCAGGAACCATTGATTCTGGAACTCCGTTCCCGTCCACCCGTTGAGACCCTGGGAGTCCCCCCACGAGCCTTTGCCTCCTAAACGACGGTCACCACTGACATGGGTTGGCTAGCCTCGAGTCTAGCACGGAAGCTGAGAAAAAAAGAAGAAAAAGACGCCAACGCTATCCTCATCGTCGGCGTCGTATTGAACTATCGATACTCAACAGACCACTGAATGCGATATTTTTTTATGCGCCGGATGCAGCAAATGGTTTCGTCTCGAGCTTTCTCTTTTGTTTCTGAAGTCGCCAAGGCTGCGGGAGCGGCGCTGGGCAGAGCACATCCCCCCCTCAGAAGGCTCCGTCTTCCGTGCGCCTAAAAGATCGATCCATCGGAGCTTTTTTCCAGGCTGCACCCGTTTTGAGGGGATGGGTGGGCAATGGGAATAACACTACCTGTTGGCATAAAACAAGAGAAAAAAGGAGGATGGGTGTTCTATTTGAGGAAAACCTGCGACGTTCATGCCGTGCGGGCGCTGCGACACATCTAAAGCAAATCCGATAAGACACACCATGATCCTTTCCCGACTGGCGAATTTTCAGGGGCTGCCTTTTTCGCTGAAGATGGGATCGACACCGAGGGGCCCAATTCTTTTCTGGCCCCCGTCCTATGGAGAGCGCATTTGGCAGGAGGCACGGCTCTCATGGCCCAGCTCACCTTTTCCTGGTGTGTGAGCCAGTGGGGGACGTGGCGCGGAGCTACCGAGTAGTGCCAGAGTTGGCGTCCATGGCTTTTATTTCTGAATGCCACAATAAGCACACGGTCAGCTTTTGCATAGTTTTGCCTTCTCAAGCTTGAAGTTTCCGCAAAGAAAATTCTTCACGAGAAACCGACATCCATATTGCCTCGTGTGCTGCATATTAATTGTGGCAGTTGTGGCGGCGTGTCAACAGGGCTGTCCGCCGAGACAATTTCGGCCGATAACCCAGTCGAGCCTCACTCCGTCAAAAGACGGCTCAGAACCATGCCCACCACAGCTCTGAACTACGGATTTCCGGCGAGCTGAAAAGACGTCAAAGAAAGAGGGGTAGCGAACCAACTGGGTGGTCCTTGCGGGCTGTGATACAGTCTCTTTACAACTACCGTGTTGTTGGAAATGGAACCTCTTTTTTTGTGTTTCTTTCATCGGCAGGTTTTACCTGCTTTTCCTGCCTTTTAGTTTTGCCCGCAGTTTCAGTACCAATAGTCCCAACCACGCCGCAGCCGTACTGCACCGTAGAGGTTGCCAGCCGCTTACACAATATGTCTGTCAACTGTGTGCCCTAGCTGCAGAGACGGCGCTTTTATTCTGGGACTAGTTTCGGCACTACGCCTCCCCGCCACATACAGGCCAAAGAGAGGCAAGAAGCAAAGAGAAACCCCCTTGCAACTCTGTCTCTATCTCCCTCCCTCCCATGCCACCCTGGGATGCTGACAACCCGCTCTACTGCGCCCGGCCTTGACCAAGACGGGCTAACTACCTGGTCCTCGCGCCGCCCACATTGTCGAAATGGCTGGTTTTGGCTGGGTCGTCAGGTGTCAAGTCGCACACTGGTTTCCGTCCCAGTGGCACGCCTTTCCTTTCTTAGGATTAGCAGCCTGCCGGATTTTCATGGAGAAGCTCGGACGAGATGGAGCGGGAGAGACAGACCCCCCGGTGACACACATCATGATAGCATGCTAATACGCAGTATGTAATGGCCGCACTTTCGAGTTTCTCACCTCCGTCTAGACTGGGCTAGGATGCTGCCCCAAAGTACCGGACAGGCCATCTATATCGATGCCAACGGTTGCATCCCCTGGTAGCGAGGTCTTTTACCCTTCGTCTCGACACCTTTTGGGGTAGAACGCGCAGGACCCCTCGCTAAGACAGCAGGTAGATGCGTTTCCTTTCGGACTAAAATACTCTGTAACAACCTTCATTCGACAATCCTACCCTCTTTCACCTTTTTCTTCCCCTCAGATGCATCGAACAGACACACCTCGCGCCGCGCAGCTGCATCTCTAGTCCTCCCCTCAGCGTTGCTTCGCGCCGTCACAGGACAGGCGAGGCACGGCCAGCTCTCTCTCTCAGCGGTAGCTCGACGCAAAAAATCTGACATGAGCGTGCCTTGAGTTACATTCGTCTCATCGTCCCTCTTTGTCTCGCCTGCTTGCACAATTCCAACGGCATTTTATATTACTTGCTTATATCCACATCCACTTCTTATTTTTGTCTATTTTTCCTTTCCCCATTCATCCCCATTCCTCTTACAAGCAAGAGCCAAGCATCAGGGCCACGCACAAACCATCTACAATGACTTGGGTCTCTCATGCCACCCCAGAGGTGGATGCCATCTCTCAATGGCGGACCATTGTTGCTGTTTGTGTTGTCCTCACCATTATCTCTGCCGCCGTCGTCGGGTTTCGCCTGTGGTTGAGCTTCCGCGGTCGTGGCCTCATGGCCGACGATTGGGTCGCGCTCGCCTCGTTCATCCTCGCCTTTATCTACTCTGTCTTGACAATCATCCAAACGAAATACGGCCTCGGGTTGCCGATCAAATTGCGCTCCAAAGATATACACGATGCCTCGACTTACAAAAAGGTCAACTTTGCTGGCCGCCCCATCTACCAGTTTGGCGTCAGTCTCTTCAAGGTTGCGCTGCTGATCAGCTACCTGCGTCTTCTGCAGGCGACCAGCAAGCGTAACTACCGCATCCTCATCTGGGTCTCGATCGTGGCTGTTATTCTTGGCCATCTTGGCAGCGCCTTTGCCCTCATTTTTGCCTGCAAGCCTGTCAACTTTTCGTGGGAGCTGAAGGTCAGCGACCCGAACCCAACGTGCGTCAACTTGTCGCAGACTTCGTTGATCTACTCCTTGATCACCATCATCTCTGATGTGCTCGTCGCCGTGCTGCCGATTCCCGTCCTCCTGACCCTCAAGATTCCCAACGCCAAGAAGGCCGGTCTCGTCGGTGTCTTCCTGCTGGGTCTCTTCACCACCATCTGCTCCGTCCTCCGCCTGATTCAGCTCAACCGCATCTCCTTTGGCGATGGCAACTCGACCATGCTGGTTCTCTGGGGTGTCATTGAGTTCAACGTTGGTGTAAGTACCGCCCGGATGCCTTGCAACCCGGATCGCGCAATTAACTCGCTCCACAGAACATGGTTACGTCGCTACCTTTCCTGGCCCCCGTCTTCATCAAGAAGGCCAAGGATCTCAGCTACAAACGGTACAAGACGCGCAGCGGCGAAACCGAACGCTCAAAGAACTCGCGGCTGTCTAGACCGAACGGCGCGCGCGACATGTATCACCTGGAAGACGTCAAAACTTCCAACCACAAGAGCACCGTGGTGGGCTCAAGCCAGTCATCTGGCAGCGCCGAGAACATTTTGCCCAAAGAAGGCATCGTCAAGTCGGTGGAATACTCTGTATCGGTGGACAAGCCACACTCGGAGCACCAAAACACACCATGGCACCCTGTCTAACGGCAGAGGAAGAAAAAACCAGGCTACGAATTTCAACTTCATGTATATAGCGCTACTGTGTAATTCCGTTGCATACGAAATGTATAATGTACCCAATCGATTTTCCAGTTCTCGCGATGCCATCGCCCAGATCGTGGCGGTGCGGCTCTCCCGCCTGCGTGAGATGAATTGTGAAGCGTGCTGGGCCTCTTCGCAGCGCAATGATGGCTGGGGTTTGCTGACATGTGGGATTTGCTGACCACCATCTCAGCATCGCGCGATGGCACGATGTCACCCCCTGCGGATAGGGATAGCGTCCCGCTACGGCAGAGCTCGACGACGCTAGGACCAGGAACTTGCAGGCCGCCTGATGGTGCCGTCTCGGCTTTTCAGCACGCGTGTGTGTGTGGTGCTGCTGCCACCCATTTTCCAGCCAGTCAAGGACAGCAAGGAGGCGGCGTGGTACTGTGGCGTGATGCTGCGCGATTGATCTACGTCGCAGATTATGTGCGTATGTGTCAATTTGGGGGCCTTTTACTACAGTCATCATTCTACAATGACGAAGCTTCTCCAACCGAGCGCAAGCAAGCGGCCAAGTCATGCGTGTTTTTAAGTTGCAAGTAGGCTACCAATTCGGCTCCCGCCGCAGCGCAGCGAATGGCTGAGCGAGCTCCGGTATGCAGCTGCCGCTCGCTTCCTCCCGACTTTAATTTTCCCATATTTCGATATTGAGCTTTATACCTATTATTTCGGGTGATTGATTGTGCAGAATGCGCAAACTTTTGGAAGCTCCCACTCTATATCCGAGCCCACTGTTCTGTCCAAAATGCTTGGGGGCACCACCGCGCATCCCGCGGCCTGGCCCCCAACTCCGTGATGGATCACCGCGCGGCGAGCGAGGAAATTCAAAGGTTTTCAGCCTCAAACGGACTGTTGGCGGGCTCCGAATATGATTGAAGCCGTTTCATGGCCCACGATATCATGTCATTGTCGTGTTCGTATCTGTCGACCAAGACTTTTGTCTGTGATTCTGTGTTTAGAAAAGCAGTTCAATGTGATAGATTGGTAGCTGGGTAAGCGTAGAGGGTGCTGCTATTCAAATGCAAAGACGGACAAAGAGGATACTGAAAAAGTTCAAAGTCGCACTTGCGTTGTCACATGCAGTCATGGTCCGAGAGGTTGATGCCCTTGACCGAAGCCCTTGACCGAAGCCCTTGACCGAAGCCAGGAGCTGCAGGCGGCCGGAGCGAGGCTGCAGCCCTATGCCCGTATATGTATGCATGTATGTACCACATTGGAGGGAACGTCGGCGCAGATTGGCTGCCATTGTGTCAGATTCCATCTTTAGCAACCAGTTGCGCTTTATGGGTAGAGGGGGGCACGCAAGTTCATGTCGGAGCCATCGGCGCCAATCGAGCCTCGTTTTGCTACTGGCATGTGCGGCCCGAGGCGGCTGAGAGGGGAATGGGACCAGAGGGCTGGCGGCAAAGGGATGGCGATGCTGATCAAGGATAACTCGTGCATTTGTTGATTTTGACTTCGGACTTGAGCATTTCAACGGCAGCCACCAAACCCAAACTGTGGCGTCATCAGTGCAGTGTCTCAGGGTAGGTAGCGAGTCTGTTAGTACGTGGGCTGCTGTAACTTGCCACTGATGAGCACCAAAGTGCCCTGAAGCCCGCTACAACACCGCTACAGCTACCAAAACACCGCTAATGGCGGCACGCAGCGGGCGAGCCACCTAGCTCCTGCCTCGAGACCACTAACAAGCCACTGTGACGCCACGACCCCCTTGATTAGCTTGGGTTAGGTAGGCGGAAAATGGATGCCCTGGCACGCCTGGCCCATCGCAATCGCACCCCAGCTTTCAGGGTCATTTGTTGCTCAAGCCCAGCACTGCATAAGGTAGCTACTGTTTGATTCAGCCTGTTCTACGCGCAGCTTCTACGCACGTGTATCCGTGGCTTCACTGCATTGCTCACCAGCTGTCTGGCTCGAGACGTCACATGCCCTACGACACTAGGCGGTCTAAACCCACGATCCCTCTGCAGCAGCTCTCGGTAGTTGCCCAGCGGCGGCCATCCGTCCAGTCGCTGCAGCTTCCCCGATCGACACCGCTGCCAGCAGCCGGGCTTAAGTTTGTGAATAAAGTACGACGGCCGCATTCTGCATGCATAGCATTGTTCCTTGTGCCTTTCTTGGTTGACACTCGATGATAGCTACCTTCTTCAAGTGACGACACAGCACGATATTGAACCGAGCCGCCCCTCGCCAAAGAGCCCCTTGCGCGATAGCCGCGCACATGCAAGCAAACATGGCCCGCGATGAATCAATATCGCCCATGACCCGATCGCCGCAGACATCGCCGTCGCATGACCAACCCTACACCCCGCCTGTTGTTGGAGGTGCGCTGGCTCCCTCGGCTCCCAGGCCGACGCCCGACGGCGCGCCATCGGATAATGTAAACGGGCAGGAAAACGAAACGGCCGCTACGCCTTCGAACCAACCCACGAGTCAATCTGCTAGCTCGAGCCATCCAGACGCCACAGAATCAAGTGCTGCCGAATTTTCCGCAGTTCCTGGTGGCGTGGCCTCTCCAGGTACTCCTGGCACGCCAAACGCCCGCGTCCAGTTTGCCCGCTTCGACCCTCCCGACTTCCAACCATCCCACTCCCGACACAACTCGACCGACAGTCCCGACGGCACCAAGTCGAGAGGCGGCTCCATCATGTCCAAGATCAAGTCCCTCACGCCCAACTCACTCCAGTCTCCAAAGTCCCCTCCGCCCAGTCATGACATCGCACAGGCTGGCCAATCGTCCCCCACTGCAGGACGTTTTGCGAGCAGGGTGCCTGACACGCTGCGCGAGGAAGATGAGGGAACTGATGCCGACCTGGACGCTGAAGCAGACGCCGATGTGGAAGAGGAGGCCGACGATGCCCAGGCATCCGGGGCTGGACATGCCAAAAAAAAGAAGCGCAGGATGCGTCGTTTTGTCAAGGGTGACGGATCAGCACCTGGCTCGCCGTTTCGCTTCCCCAACGATGGCGATGCGTTTGGTAACAAGTTCCTGAGACGCCGTGCCAGTATGCCAGACACATCGATACATGGTGTTCTTTCTGAAGGCGAAGCCCAACAACAGCCTAAACGACGACCCTTTGCCAGACGTGGCCATTCGTGGATGACTCCTGGCATGGCACAGCCTGAAACCGATATCGACGCACTGGAGAGCTCCGCCGTTGTTGGCCGCCGTCAAGGTCACACCCGCCGCATTACTGTGTTTGGCGGGGGTGGTGTTTCTGACGGCGATGCAATTATTCAACGCCGACCATTTTTCACATCAGAACGTGCCTCCAACTACGGTGCGCAGAAATGGAAGCAAGTCAAGAGTACCTTGAAACTCTTGCGCCAAAAGAAAGACGACCGCTTCGACTACTACAAATCTGCAGAGCTGATGGCCGAACTGAGAGCCGGTGCTCCTGCCGTGCTGATGTTTGCCAGCATGATCCAGCGAGACGAGCATGGGAATAAGAGGATCCCGGTTCTTCTGGAACAACTGAAGCTCAAGATTACAGACAGCGCACCAGTCCCCGACGATGACAAAGAACGCCATTGGAACTTTACCATTGAGCTCGAGTACGGCAGCGGCCCCAGCAGAATGGTCTGGTCAATTGTGCGTAATATTAGAGACATCTACAATCTCCATTTCCGCTACAAGTTTGCTTTGAATAACGACATGTATCTGCCTGGCCAACTCAACCTGGCCGCGCGGCCCAAACAGCCCAAGTTCCCTTACTCCGCATTCCCGTACATGCGTACTGCCCGCAACAAAGAAGATAGCAGCGAGTCAGAGGAAGAAGCGGGTAGCGGCAGAGAGCAGACTGCAGAGGCCACAGGCGAGCTTGCGCCGGTTGATGACGCCGAAGCTACCGGTAGCGACGGTGGCGGCAATCGACACCCGCGTCGCAAGAGATCTCGTGTCAACATGCTTGGTATGAGACGTCGCTCGACCGGCTTCACTGATAACGGCGAAGGACCAGGCGATGGCAGCCCCGAGGCCATGCGCCTACGTTATGTTGAGAAGCAGCGACGAACTTTGGAGCAGTATCTCTCAGAGATGATTCGCTGGCTCATGTTCAGAGCTGACAGCAACCGTCTCTGCCGGTTCCTTGAGCTCTCTGCGCTTGGTGTCCGTCTTGCAGCGGAGGGCAGCTACCACGGCAAGGAAGGCTATCTGCACATTCAGTCTGCCAAAGGACTTGATTTCCGTCGTGTTCTGACGCCTGCCAAGGTCATCGCGCGCCATAGCCGCAAGTGGTTCCTTGTTCGCCAGAGCTACATTGTCTGCGTCGAATCCCCCGAAAATATGAACATTTACGATGTCTACCTCGTCGATTCCAAGTTTTCCATTGCCTCGAAGAGAAACGCGCTCAAGCAGATCACTTCCAAGAAGAAGAAGAAGAAGAAGGAAGAGGAGATTGACTTGACAGTGGAGGCTTCTCCATCAAAACATCATACTCTTACTCTGCGGACCTCGGAGCGCAAGATTCGCCTCTTCTCCCGTTATCATGCCGTCATGAAACAATTCGAAGAATCCATTGGTGAAATGCTGCGAGAGACTGTCTGGTCGCAAAAGAAGCGATTTGACAGCTTTGCGCCTGTGCGTCAGGGCGTCTTTGCGCAGTGGCTGGTCGACGGTCGTGATTACATGTGGAATGTCTCTCGCGCTATCAACATGGCCAAGGATGTCATCTACATTCATGATTGGTGGCTGAGTCCCGAGCTGTACATGAGACGACCTGCCGCCATTAGCCAAAAGTGGCGCCTCGACCGTCTCCTCCAGAAGAAAGCACGCGAAGGCGTCAAGATTTTCGTCATCATCTACAGAAACGTCGAAGCCGCAATTCCCATCGACTCTGAGTACACCAAGTTTTCGCTGCTCAACTTGCATCCCAACATCTTTGTGCAGCGATCACCCAACCAGTTCAAGAAGAATCAATTCTTCTTTGCGCATCACGAAAAGATTTGTGTCGTTGACCACGATGTTGCTTTCACAGGTGGTGTCGATCTTTGCTTTGGTAGATGGGATTGTCCTCAACATCCCATTATCGACGACAAGCCTACTGGTTTTGAACTGACGGATGCTCCCAAGGATGCTGAGCACTGTCAGCTCTTCCCTGGCAAAGACTACTCCAACCCTCGTGTGCAGGACTTTTTCCGCCTTTCGGAGCCATACGAAGAAATGTATGACCGTTCTAAGGTCCCCCGAATGCCATGGCACGATATTGGCATGCAGGTCGTCGGTCAGCCCGCACGCGACTTGACGCGCCACTTTGTTCAGAGATGGAATTATCTCCGCCGTGGTCGTAAATCGACTAGACCATTGCCCTTTTTACTACCACCCCCCGACGCGAAGTTTGAAGAACTGGAGGCACTCGGCTTGACTGGCACGTGCGAAGTTCAGATTCTCAGGTCTGCCAGTAATTGGTCGCTTGGATTGGAGGAAACGGAGCACAGCATCCAGACAGCTTACGTCAAAATGATTGAGGACTCAGATCATCTGGTCTACATCGAGAACCAGTTCTTCATTTCTAGCACCGAAGCTTACAACACGCGCATTGTCAACAGAATCGGCGACGCCATCGTGCACAGGATCGTTCGTGCCCACGAAAACGGAGAAAGCTGGCGATGCATCATCCTCATTCCGTTGATGCCGGGATTCCAGAACACTGTTGATGAGCAAGAAGGTACGAGTGTGCGTCTGATCATCATGTGCCAGCTGCGGAGTATTTGTCGAGGCGAAAACTCCATCTTCGGTCGCCTGCGTGCTGCAGGAATTGATCCTCGAGAGTACATCGACTTTTTCTCCCTCCGTCAGTGGGGCATCATGAGCACGGATGCCCTGGTTACCGAGCAGTTGTATATCCATGCCAAGGCTATCATCGTGGATGACCGTGTGGCTCTTATCGGCTCGGCTAACATCAATGAACGCTCCATGGTTGGCCACCGCGATTCCGAGGTTGCTGCGATCGTCCGCGATACCGACATGATTTGGTCCACCATGGGCGGCAAGCCATATCAAGTTGGTCGATTTGCGCACACTCTTCGTATGCGCTTAATGCGGGAGCACCTCGGTCTTGATACCGATGCGATCCTTGAGGAGGAGCGCCAGAACGACGCGAGCCGCGAAACCTTTGAGGAACAGATGGATAACATTTATGACGAAAAGCCCGAGAAGGCAACTGGCGGCTCCGAAGCCGAATCCAGTAACCCAGTGCATCCAGGAATGCAGCATCTGCGCAGCTTTAACAACGAACTCGATCTCAACATGGCCAAGGCAGTGGACCCTGACTCGTCCTCCGAGGACGAGACTAACAGCAAAGGCAAGGGCAAGGAGACAGAAAAGAACGCCGCCTTCCATGCCGAGCGCCACATTAAGGATGTTTCTGGCCACGGAGCTGATCAATGGAACTCTGCACAGAAACTTGGTCTTGATGGGGGGAGAGACTCCGTGGTTGTTGACGGCCGTGAATTTTTGATCCGCAGTGCCGATCCCATGGGCAAAGGCACGCTGACTGAACCCCAGCACAAGTATGCGCATGAGTCTAGGCAGGATTCTGTGGAAGCTATCGAGGAAAAGAAGCTGCCACCGCTTCCTCCATTCGACGAGCGCGCTGTCGAAGTTGAGAACCTGAAGCCTGCCCAGCTACCTACTCTCCCCGAAACCAATGATGCCGACATCCATGGCGATGAGTTTGGGCAGTTCCGTCACCTTGCTCCCGATATCAAGATGGCAACTATTACTAAGGACTGCATGAAGGATCCAATTGCGTCAGATTTTATCGACGAAATCTGGAACAGGGTTGCCCGCAACAACACCAAGCTGTACCGCAAAGTATTCAAATGCATGCCCGATTCCGAGGTGAAGACCTGGTCTGAATATCGAGACTTTGTTGCCTACGGCAAGAGATTCCAGGAAAGCATGGAGGGCCGCGCTGCTACAGAAGAGCAAGACGGCACTAGTGAAGCAGGGGGCAACAACAAGCGACCGGGAAGCGGCGGTGCTATTGGCATTTCCGTCCCAGATCTTGAGGCCCTGGCCAAAATCAACGGCGAGGATGCCGAGAAGCTTGGTGCCGAACTCAATGCACAGCATACCAATCACGAGGTAACGGGCGAGAAGCGTGAGGACGAGACTGACGAGAAGGCTGCTGCGGCGGCTGAGGATGATCACGAGATGGGTGCCGAGGCCGAGAAGCAAGCCACGAGCACAGAGCCTCTTGAGCGCAAGACAACGACATTTGCCAACCTCGAGAAGCCAACCACCAAGGACACTACCACGGCGGCAGCCCATGCACAATTTGGGTCTGTCAAGAAGCGACGTCGCGCGGCTACTAAGAGCAGCCGTCGTTGGTCCAATGCAGATGATATGCCGTCTCGAGTTGAGGCTGAAGGCCTTTTGCGAATGGTTCAGGGCAACCTCGTCGAATTCCCCTACGACTGGCTCATCACTGAGGAACACAACGGAAACTGGGGCTACCAGGTGGACGGTGTCGCTCCTCTGGCGATTTAGTACGTACTTTGATGCCCAATTTGACGTCCACACAGCTAACCTGTTCCAGCAACTAATGCGTTGACGAAAGTCGACCACCAACACACCACGCAAGCAAGACACACATTCGCTATTATCTACTACACGCATAGACTCGATTTATTGTTTAATTTTTCTCCTTAGCATTGCGTGGCGTTTGTCGAATTTTGGCTGAAGTACATTGGAATATGCTTTCTTTCTTTTGTTGATTATTATACGGCATTACATTTAATAGACGTGAAGAGATTCAGTTGATAAATAAAATGGTGATACAATTCTATAGCGTACACTGCTTCTCTAGACAAAGAAAACGTATTTTACATGAAAACCTCAGACGCTCCTCCGCATGTGACCTTTCTCTCTCCGCCTTTACCAACTGATATTATTCATCGGCATTAGACTCTCTCGCTGACCCAGATGGCACCTCGACAACCCGCGCGAATAACACCCGTTAGCAGCCAGTGTGGATCGGCCTTTTTCGCATCGTGCTCGACGGCGTGGTCCAGGTGCTCGAGCTCCTCGTCGCGGATGCGTCGCAGCGTCGATATGAGGTCCGTAAACTCCGGGCCGACCTCGTAGCCCTCGGCCTCCCACGCTGTCACCATCTCGAGCAGGGTGCGGATCTGCTCGTTGTAGTGGCTGCCAATCTCGGTCTCGACGGCCTCGGTGCATGCCATGGCGGCCTCGCGGCCCATGACGGCCGTGGACCAGCCCAGCCCCGACGCCATGACGGACCAGAGCGGGTACAGGGCGGTCGGGCGCACGCGGTGCTTGTGGATGAGCGCGTTGAAGGTCTCGAGGTGCGCCGCCTCCTGGTCGTACATGTGCTTCATGAGCGGTCGCAGGTGCGGCTGCGCGCGCACAATGGGCGGCGTCTGGGCGGTGTAGATGAGCGTGGCGGCGAGTTCGCCGGCCTGGTTGACGCGCAGGGCGGAGGAGAGGAAGTCGCGCTGCTCTTGGGTCAGCGGCTTGCGCTTCTTTGGCGTTTCGGAGGAGGAGGAGGAGGTCGTTGTGGTTGTGGCGAGGCGAGCGGGAGCGGTGGTAAAGGTTCGCATCGGGGATGATGGGCAGGCGCATAAGCGGCGCGCAGGCCTGGCTATACGCTGGACGGCTGACATGATTGATATTGCAGCTCAATTGATTGAGACGCTAGGTTGAGCAGTCGAGGGGAATGAAGTCACAGGCAATGGCCTGATGTCTGCCACTCTATTCAAGTTAGCTCATAGCGGGCCCTGGCAGCTGCTTGTACTTTACAGTGGGTACCCGCCTTGTGGCTCTGGCTGGCGAGTTCACCCGGACAAAGACTTCTGCCGCTCTCCGCCACAAGGGACCGCCACACGTGTGGCGCCGCCTTCTCGTCGCGCCGCGAAAGCCAGAACATCCACTGCGCTGCGCTGGTGCTGAGCTGCCCGTTCAATCACCTAAAACTTCGCCCCTGGCTGTCACATCTCTCGCCTTTTTATCCGTTCCTTTTAATTTCTTCCGTCCGCGTTCAATCCCTCGCTAGCAGCTTTGTTCTTTCTTTAATCTCATTTTATCACGACTTAATAGGATCAGACGACAAGCATTGCTACGATTCATCGAGAAACCCTTGGCCCTTAACTGTACCAACACTGCGGCAGTTTTTTTTCTTTGCCTCCCTTTGTCCGCCACGGAAACGGAAGTTTGGCATCGCAAAGACTAGTCGACCGCGCGACACATACACACAATGGCTGATTACGAGGCTGATCTCTTTGATCTGGCGGGTCGTGACTCCGACTCGGAGGGATCCGTTGTCGAACGCAGACGCTCTGCGTCGCCACCTGCAAATAAGAGTTCCAAGGCGAAAAAGTCGAGGCACGCAAAGGATGGCGACTCAGAGGAGGAAGGCGAGGCGTGAGTGATTCATCTACTCTGCAGACGACCATGCCGGCGCTATCTACTACAATGGCTAGTCGTCGAGACAGAGGACAAGCTTGCTAACATGCTTGGAACAGCTATTCAGGGGCTGGCTCACCAAACTCTCTAGACTCCGCCCCCATGGACGAATCAGACTCGGACGATGAGCCTTCGAGGGGCCGTGGCTCTGGTGGAGGCGGCAACGATGAAGAAAAGTACCCCGTTGATGGCAAGTTTCGAAGCGAATCGGAAAAGGCCGAGATCATGGCTATGCCTGAACTGGAGCGCGAACAGATTCTGGCCGATCGCGCCAACGAGATTGAGCGTTTGCGACAGAACCGCCTGCTGCGCCAGATGGTCACAGACACGCAAAATGACGAGCGCAAGGCCAAGAAGAAGCGCAGCGCCGACAGCGCCGACCTCGACGACGACGACGAAGGCCGCCGGGGCAAGTCGTCACGGCGCACAGGCGGCACGGCTATGGACGCTCTGCGCCGTGCCCGTGCCGATAGGCAGAAGCGCCGGGAGGACCACGAGCGGCGCCGCGACGCGTACTCGCCTCGACGAGACTCTGACGGCAACGAGAGCGAGGACGACTACCGACGCGGTTCCCGCACGCCCGAGAAGAAAGACGAGAAGAAGGACGAACCCAAGCCGGAGCTGCGTGACTTTGAGAGAGTGCGCCTGGGACGCAACGAATTTGCTCAAGTGTGCTTCACACCAGGCTTTGAGCCTGCGATCACGGGCTGCTTCATTCGTATCGCTCTCGGCCCTCATCCTGAGACCGGCGTTGAACAGTACCGAATGGCTATTATTAAGGGATTCACCACTGGTAGAGCTTATGCCCTGAGCGGCCCCAACGGCACATTTGTGACGGATCAATATGTCAAGGCGTCTCATGGCAAGGCGGTCAAGGAATTCCCCTTCATCGCCGCCTCCAGTGGCAAATTCACAGAGGTATGAACGGCAAACTCCAGACGCAACAACTTCTCTAACAAGTACGCAGAGCGAACTCAACCGCTACACAGTAACTTGCCACAATGAAAACGTCAAGACGCCGCTCAAGTCGGCGCTGAACAGCAAGATTGACCAAATCAACAACCTCATCAACCACAACTGGACCAACGAGGAGATCAAGGCGCGCTTAGCCCGACGAAATGAGCTGCGCAAGCGCTTCGACCCTGCCGAGCGTGAGCGCGTTGCCCGCCTGCTCGATGAAGCCACTCAGGCTGGTCACGAAGAGCGCATGCAAGAGCTGCAAGAGGAGCTGGACAAGCTTGGCACCCAACGGCTGGCCTTTAAGACAAGTCTCGGCCCGACCAAGTCCTACGAGAGCCCCAAGATCTCCAGCGAGCAGGACCGCCTGGCCGCGCGCAACAAGGAGAACCGCAGGATGAATCAGGAGGCTGTCCGCAAGGCACAGCTTCGCGAGGCGGCCAAGGCGCGCGAGATTGAAATGTCGCTGAGCCGCGGCGAGATGGTTCAGGAAGAACCCTCCCGCCGTCTTCGCACCAAGGCCAAGTTTGTGCACGACGTCAACGAAGGCCCCGCGGACGGAAGCAAACCTGGCAGCGGCGTGAGCACCCCCGCCACAGGCACGGCAAACGGCACACCCACGGTTGCGGCGACCAAGCCGGGGCTGCTCCCGCATCTCGCCAAGCTGCAGGGGAAGAACCAGGCGGACAGCAAGGGCTTGCCCACGATTCACAAGCCATTGATGGATGACGACGTGATTGGGTCGCTGGATCTGGATATTGATATTGACATTTAAATTAAATATAGTAGCCTGCTGACAGATAAGAGGGAAGCTAAAAGAAGCGCATGGGGTAAGGGCACGGGTCATTGTAATTTGTATTATCCATATATTCTTTTTTTTAAGCAGTGGGAGAATTGATTTTTGAGCAGGAAGCCAAAAATTGCAGGGGGCCTTACATGCGCATGGGTCTGGAGCTTTACGGCGTTTCTTGGGAAAAGAGAGGCTAGGTATAAATTTGACCAAATTCAATGCTCTGTCTATTTACTCCATCCCTCGACACTGTATCACTGGTCTTATTGACAATTAAGTCTCGGGCTTGTCCCGCGCACATGAGCTAGAGAAGTCTCAGACGGCGTAACGTGAAAGCAGATTTTGTTCATCTGGTAACTTTAGCGGGATGCTGTTAAACCACACCTGGAGCTATTCTGGATAAAAGTGCTCGGCGGTCTCTCTCTGGCGTCACCTAGACGCTGCCCAAGAGGCAGGAGGTCTCGTCTCAAATTCCCCATGTCATTCGCCTGGCTGTTGACATCTAGTCGATATACCGCCTATGACAGCGGAGCATGGCACCATTACTATTGACCGCCTGCGTCGGCAGTTGCAGCCGAGCTCGTTCTCGACCTTGCTTGTGTACATAGGACATGCAGCTTTCCGTCCGTTTCGGGCAGTATACGCCGCTGCCGCTGATACACGGTAACTGGTGAACCCCGCGGCGAGATCAGGCTCTGGCGGTCTATGCCATGGCCCCGTGTACACGGTGTGACGCGCAAAATACATGCTTGAAGCAGGCGATGCTCCCCATCTCAGTTTTTACAAAAAAAAAAAAAAAGGGAGTATTGATTCATGTCAGTCTAGCTATAAAGCAGAGATGACAGATGTGGAAACAATAGAAATAAGCTACGTAGCAGAAATAGTAGAACTCTCATACATATTCTGAATAGTGACTTTTTGGAAATTGCGAGCATACCCCGCAAGTATTGCCTGCAATATAACTATCAGTAACATTCCAGCGCCTTACTAAAACTGCATTCTGCATCGTGCAACAGCAGGTGCGTACTGGGCCAAGTCCACTCACCATGACAAGCCATCCGCCGAGCGAGGATGTTGCGTTCGAGTACCATAAGTAAGTCTTTATACGCATTGAGAAATTTATTTAAAATCGGAACTAATAGAATGCATAGTATCCCATCGTGGTTGGCCGTAACGATGAAGGCTGCTCGGGCAGGGCGCGTGCAGACATACCTTGGCGTATTGTCGCTCCTTGGCCTGAGTCTCCGTCTACTCAAGTCCGAGCACAAGAATCATACTCGAAAAAACAAAGAGCGAAAATTCTACGATGTCTTGAGCAACGCGCTCAGATTCGCAAGCTTCGTCTCTTTGTATTCCGCGCCCCGGGCTCTAGAGGACGATCTACCCTCGGTTTCCGCTTTGGCCTACATCTGCTCTCTTGGTATCGCAGCAGCGCATTCAAATTCTGCACATAGCTACAAACTGCTTCAACATGCAGTCTTGATGTCTGTTGCGACAGCATCACTCATGTTTGCAGCCCATGTTATGCCACTCCTCATTATCAACAATGTGGCCCAGCCCGATGTAAAAGCGCTTCTCAGCACAGCATTTCTCTTCGCGTCTATATTCGTCAGTTCCGTCTCACCTAGAGACTGGACTGTTCCAATCAATGTCGAAGAAGCAAGGAGGACAGACCCTTCTCCAGAAGAATCCGCAAGCTGGTTAGACTACTGGTGTACCTTTGGACGCCTCACCCCTCTCATCCGCAAGGGTTGGGGCGGAGAGATCACTTCGAAAGACCTTTCTGCGCTCCCATGGGATTACCAGCCAAGTTATCTCCTGGAAAGATTCAAAAATCTTCGCAAGAAGCATACGACGACCGAGCGGACCGTGCTCGCGTTCATATGGACCGATCTCTCCCTCGCAATAGTCTCAGCATCGACGTTTTTCACCATGGAGTTTATCAACCCGTTTGGAATGTACTACCTTTTGGATTACCTTGCTCATCCTTCGGAAGCTGTACTTCACCCATACATATGGCTTTTGCTCATCATGCTTAGCAAGCTTTTTGGCACTGTTGTGCAGCAGCAACTTGCATTCAACTCTTGCCGTGCAAGTCTCAAAATCCAGATTGCCCTGACAAGTGAGATATACAATCAGGCTATGCAATCGCGGGAGCTTGACCATGACTTTGCCAGCAAATCAGGAGAGAAGGCCGCCAAACGCTCTTCAACAGGTCTACTCACCAACCTTTTATCAACCGACATCAAAACCATCATGCAGGGACGAGTCCTCGTGGGCCTCATCTTCGGTGCCCCTGTCGGCGGCATCCTCGGGCTCATCAGCCTATACAGAATTATTGGTTGGCCGTGTTTCGTTGGACTGGCTATCAGCTTGCTGGGTACGCCAATCACAGCTTGGATCTCCGACTACATCTCCCAGGCAGAAGAAGATGCAAAGGAGGCGCAGGATGCCCGCGTGTCGCTGTCGACAGAATACTTTCGTTCGATCAAGATGATTAAATATTTCGGATGGGAAGACGTTGTCGCAGAGCAGATTGAAGCCTCTCGGAAAGAAGAACAGCACCATCTGTGGAACGTGGCGCTTTTCTCGGCCGCATCAACTGATGTCGCTTACATGATTCCGTCGCTGGCGCTGATGGCCATTTTTGCGCTGTACACTGGTGTCCAGGGCCAAGAAATGACGGCGTCGGTGGCTTTCATCACGATTGACCTTATGGAGCTCGTCCGTGACAATACGTCTGTGTTGTCTATCGTGGGACGAATGGTCCCCAAGCTTCGGCTGTCAATGAAGCGCATCGACCGGTACATCGCAGCCACTTCTCCAAAAGAGAATTTCCCCGAAGGCCGATTGACCATCAAGCATGCCACTTTCCGACGTACTTTTTCTGCCGAATTCAAACTACAAGACCTTACATTAGACTTTGTGGAGGGCGGCCTGAACGTAGTCATTGGAGCGAGCGGCAGCGGCAAAACGTCGCTTTTGCTATCGATTCTCGGGGAAACCGTTTTAGAAAAAGGAACAGTCACCAAACCGCGGGATGTGGCTTTTGCATCGCAGAGCCCGTGGCTCCAAGCTAAGTCCCTTCGAGATAACATTCTCTTCACGTCCACGTACAACGAAGTCAAGTACCAACAAGTTGTTGAAGCATGCTGCCTCGATGTTGATCTAGCAGAGTTGGAAAATGGCGAAGAGACCAATATTGGCGAAAATGGACAGCTTCTCTCTGGTAAGTTATGCAGAATTTCATATTTTCTGTTCTTTTTTGTCCCTTTCCATCATTACTATTATTAATGCATCGACAGGAGGGCAACGGGCGCGAGTCTCACTGGCAAGGGCGTTGCTCAGCGATGCGCCTTTGCTTCTGCTGGATGACATCTTTGCCGCACTGGACAGCACCACTTCTATTTCACTCTGGAATAAAGTATTCTGCAGCTCTCTGCTGAATGCCCGAACTGTGGTTCTTGTCACGCAGCTGTCTTGGATAGCGGCAGAGGGTGATTGCGTGGTGACCTTGGAACACGGCAGAGCGACCTTGGCGAACCAGAGCGTCTCGCGCAAGCCCAAATCCGTTCTCAGCGTCGAAAATGTGGCGCTCAAGCCCACAGTCAGAAAAGACGACAAGAGTGATTCAGATCCGGATAATAAGAGCGAGGACGACGGGGCTGCTTCAACGGTCCCGCGTCGAGGCCGTCTTCAATGTACGAATTTTGCCTCACAGATTTTTTTTTGGCTCGGCTAACAGCTTTAGGGATTGAGTACATTGGATATTTCGGTAGCTCAACTACAATCGCGCTGACCACGGCTTCGCTGGTCATCTTCATTCTCAGCGGCATGGCTACCGATCTTTGGCTTACGTCCTGGGTCGACGCTGCAGTTGACACGGCCAATCGTCACGCTGCCTATTATCTGGGAGTCTACGTATTTCTTTCTCTCTTCACTACCTTTTGCGAGGGAGTTGTCACTCTGATGTTCACACGCGGGGGCTGGGTGGCAGCCCGCACGCTTCATTCGACGCTCGTCCGCGCTGTTCTAAACACGTCCATCGGGTGGCTGGAGAAGACCTCCATCGATCGCATCATGGGCCGAATCTCGTCCGACCTCGACTCGCTAGACCAAGGAATCTCCGAACCTCTGCGCGAGTTCCTCGACGAGGCGTTTAGAGCCGTCATGATGCTCGGCACCATTACAGGGATTCTGCCTCTGCTTCCGTCGTCGGCGCGTTGGTTGGCGACATGTACACGCGCGCCGTCAAATTCGTCAAGAGCATCGCGTCGTCGGCGCAGGCGCCCGTCATATCACGCCTCTCGGAGACGCTCGACGGCATGGCCGTGATTCGTGCCCGCGGGGACCATGTCCGGTTCGCTTTTGACGAGGCTATTTGGGGATTGCTGCACGACTCGGCCCGCGCGGCGGCCGCGCAAAAAGACTGCGAGCAGTGGCTCAAATTTCGCATGTCTCTTCTGTCGGCCCTCATCAACGGCACTGCTGGTGTTTTGGCGCTGCGTGCGAGTGGCAGCATCTCGCATGGGCTGGTTGGGTTTTCACTTGCCCAGGCGTCCGCGCTCAGCCGAGGTTTGCTCCGGGTTGTGTTCAAATTGAACGATCTTAATGTATCAATGCTATCGGTAAGTAAAAAAAATAAAAAAAACTATCTCAGTGCTTTTCTTCGTTGCTTTCTCATAAATTTTTTTTTTCAGTTTCAACGTGTCAAGGAGTACTGCAATCTTCCGCCCGAAGAAGAACCATGTGCCGAGCATACAGACAAGCAAATTCTCAGCCCCTCTTGGCCGCAGTCATCTCGAATCGAATTCCAAAACGTCACTGCTCGTTACAGTCCATCTGGGAACGATGTGCTCAAGAATGTGAGCTTCTGCTTCGATGCTGGTCAGCGAAACGCCATTGTGGGACGCACAGGCAGTGGCAAATCTACGGTGTGTACATTCAGGTCTGTCTAGATTTGACTCACGCTAACTTCTTCAAGATTATCCTCTCTATTCTTGGATTTACTCACATTGTCTCTGGTAAGATCCTCTACGACGGAGTCGATATTACCACGGTGCCTCGCAAGCGGCTCCGGCAAGCCATTGGCATGGTCCCTCAAGATGCCCTGCTCTTCCAGGGCACCATCCGCCGAAACCTTGATCCGTCCAAGTCTGCCGCGGAATCTGATTTGGATGAGCTACTCACGGCTTGTGCATCTCTAAGCTCCATGAGGACCCAGACAGAGAAGGATGCGGCTCATGGTAGCCTGACCCTGAACACCCTAGTGAGCCCCGGTGGTAGTAATTTCTCGCAAGGCCAGAGGCAAGTGCTCTCTCTATGCCGCGCAATGGTGCGGAAAACCAAGCTCACGCTTCTGGACGAAGCGACATCAAGCGTGGACATGGAAACGGACAACGTCTTGCAAGACATCCTTCGTACGCAGCTGTGTGGCGGACAAAAAAGTCGACGTGGTCTCATTACAGTCGCGCACAGGCTGAAGACGATCCTGGATTATGACAGGATTTTGGTCATGGGATTTGGAAAGGTGCTGGAGATGGGCAGTCCAAAGGAGCTCTTGGACGCCAGGGGCAAGTTTTTCGACATGTTGAAGGACAGTGGTGGCACTAAATAGGTGGCTCTAAAAAGGTTCTGAGATGTCGTTCGCGTAGAGAACAGTATAGCTCAACTGGAAGATGCTTCAATGCTCCTCAAGTGAGGGCAAAGCTTGATCTAGAGACAGCTACGTGGCTAGTTCGTCAGTGTCCTGCGCACATTGTTGTTACCAATGCCTCGAGTGAGGTAGTATCAACCGTCACATGACCATCTACACACATCCAACCCATCCAGCAATAGCGCCTTGGCTGAGGCAAAGACATCTTCATCCAACTGAAGAATGTCATATATTGATATAAAGTTTAGCTTAGCTGCCTCGAGTGAGGTATAGGCAGCTTCATCCAACTGGAGCTTGTCTCATAATAAAGCACAGCTAAGTACATCGTTTCGCGAGGCTGTCGAGTAAAACTGAGACCTTGTGTGCTATACAGTGAAGCCTTTATCTCGCCATCTACCTTACATACGCGTGAACGAAACCTTCTTTTTATTGTAATAGTCTATAATGCATGGTCCATCTTGGTCCTCTGTAAAACTTCACACTCTAGGGGGGGCATCTACTGGACCTTCTGCTTCATCGCATCCGGCAACCGATCGAACCGTCTCGAAAACGTCCTAAACCCCCTGAGAAGCACCCAGATCAACGTGTACTTGACCGCCTCCAGCCCGTCCCTCACGCTGCTCCTCGCCGTCGCCACCAGTCCCGTCACCCCGGCCGCGCCTGTCCCTCTGCTCTTCCCGTCCAGCTCATCCTCCCACACTTCGCACGCATCCCGAAACCTTTTCGGGTCGTCTGTAATCACCGCATCCAGCACGCGCCGCGAGGACAGGTTCCCCTTGCCGTCGCGTACAATATTGCGCTCCAGCATCCACCGCATCCAGCGGTCGTCGTTGACGGTCCAGGTCAGGACGGGCGCCGTCGAGCTCGTGCCGCGGTTCCGCGCGTGCCGCAGGAAGCGGCGGCCCCAGAAGCCCGACGTAAAGGCAAAGGCGAGGCTGTAGCCCAGGTTGGGCATGGCGGCACCAAAGTGCCGCGAGTAGGAGCGGGACCAGGAGATGTGCGAGAGGGGGAACTCGGGCAGGATGCGCCGGGCGGCGGTGATGTACGTAGCCTGTCGAAGATCGGTTTAGCTTTTCTGAAAGCTCGTGGGGGGGAGGTGGTGGGAGATGACGGTATACATACGTTCCAGCAGCCGAGCAGGATACGCTGCTCCCATGGTACCGGGCTTTGGACGGTATGGAGCACTTTCTTTATGCTGGTGAGAAGCTCATCCGCGTCGTCGTCAATCTGTGGTCAAATACATTAGCCTTGTATACAAGACGGAGATGGGGAAGTTGAAGCATACCTTGATATCAAGCACACACCACGTGCTCGCCATGCCATCCTCTGCCAGCAGCTCCAAGACGTCGCTCAGCCGGGGTATGCCCAGATGCGGCGGCTTCAAGCTCCTGAGCGTTGATATGTACTCCCAGTCGCAGTCGGCAATCATTTTATCCACCCCGAAGCAGCGTTTCAGAGTAGGGTCCTATATTCCATCAGCATTAGCATTTTGCCAGTCCATGCTTTTTGGTAAGCAGTGACATGCATGAGACATGACGACGACACCGTCGCGGCAGAGGTGCACATCCGTCTCGATGCCGTGCGCCCCGGCCGCGACGGCCGCGCGCATCGCCTCGAGCGTATTCTCGGGCCACAGCGCCTTGTACCCGCGGTGCGCGACCGTCTGCGGCAGGAGACGCGTGGGATCTCGAGCGGAGGGTATCGCCGCCGCAAAGGGTGCTATTTTTGAGCATTCAAATCAGTTCCCGTCCTTCAAATCATCGCTGGCTGATTCGCGAAAACCACAATGGGCTGCCGAGGTTAGCGTTGCACTTACCGTCTGGAACGCTTTGAAACAATAAGTTGGTATCGATATCTTTCATAATTATAAAAAAGGGCTAAGGATTAAATATAAAATGTAAAAGGAAAGAGGACTTTATAGATATTGTATAGTAAAACCATCTAACCTCTAACTATTTGTCACCCCGCCCCCCGGAGATAGCAATGCAGAAGGTCCCGATTCCGCCTTACGCGTTTACCCCACCAAACTCCGCTCCTAAACTATAGTGCGGCCGGTAACTAAGGCAAATCGGTGACGGTGTTGTACTTACTATTAAGGGATTAACCTCGATTTATTATTATTTAAAATATGGTTGATTTGGAATTTAGGAAAAAAAGATAAATAAAACATTCCAATGTTGATAAACTTTCTACCGTATACAAATTTGGCATGTGGACTCGCAAGGTGCCAGATGCAGAGATCTCAGTCGCCGGCTTGTAGGTGATAGCGAGTCAAGATTGGAGACTTGCGGGCCGAGATTTTTGTGCAAAGATGTATTTCAGACATCTCTCTCAGTTTTATTCCAGTCTGTATCCTTTCCCACATATGGTGGCGAACATGATCCTGGCCTGCACGACGCCATGGCAACCGTCTGGTCCCAGTAAGCTCTAGGACCAGGTATACTTGAGAATGGTTACGGTCACTAATTGTTTGAGACAAGTGTAATACGAACATGATATACTCTATTAAAGCAGAAGTGTCCCTTGTATTGTACCCAGAGTATGTATCCTATAATATACCCGCCGTATCATATAAGGGCTACCTCTATAT